>PVIJ01004651.1:0-114550 GCA_004024925.1 Scalopus aquaticus
AAATAAATAAATAAATAAATAAATTTGGGAGTAAGACAAGTTTCTTGGGTCATGCAACTCATAGAAATTCAACTTAAGCTGATTCAATCTGGGGTTATCAACATAATGTTTTCATATAAAGAAAATAATGTTTGACTTCCAAAGTTGACTCATATTGTCCCTCAGTCATGTAACATCAATTAAAGCTGTAGTTGTAATCTATGTGGAGATTTAAGATCTTCAAAGTTATCATACAAAAGAAATGTTTTATAAATATATTAACATCAACACAATAGGGCTAAAACTTACTTATATAATAATTAAATTCCTAAAATATACCTAGCCCCAAATTAACAGAATCAAGCTTGGACAAGTCTTAAAAAGAGAACCCATCACTTAACAACTCCTTTTTTGCATGACCAATATTGCAATGTGTCTTCTACCACCTTCTAGGATTGAACTCAGATAAAGAAATCCAAGTTCCCACTGCATAAGTAGGATGGCATTCTGAAGTGTCTTATAAATCAGCACCATAACACAGGGCTGAGTCCCACATGAAGGCTACGGGACAGCTGGGTATTTAACTGCTCCTAGACATCTTCACCTAAAATTAGCCTAGAGTTTTGAAAAGAGGTCAGAATAAGTTTAAGAGCTCTAAAACTAATCACAAGACTTTCTGGTGGCTAAAATCTTTTAAATATTCATTTCTATGCTTACTATGATAATTTTATGTAGTTACCTAACTTTGCTATCTATTTTCATAATTTGAGACTATTTTTCATTTTTTATTTCAAATTATAAAATGTCTATGACTGGCTCTGTATAGCAAAGAGGTTCAGTGGTTATACTTTTTTATTTTACTTGTTTTGGTTTTAATAAGTTTAAATAATTGAATATTCAAAATTTCAAGCTGATTTTCATTCTGGTTTTCTAAAATTTAGAATTCATTATCAGGGCCTCCCTGGTGGTGCAGCGGTTATGTGCTGCCCTGTGGAGCTGTTGGCAGCGGCGACAGGAGTTCAACTCCCAGCCGGGGAGATTCCCACATGGTGCGGCAGACCTCTTCTGCCTCGCCTGCTGCTCCCCTCAGCAGTGTATTTCCATTGATCTGTCTGTTCCGCTCCCCACTCTGTCTCTGGTGAACCCTCTCACAGCACCACGCCTCTGGCCTGTACCCCAGCTTGTATGCAAAAATAAATAAATCTTTAAAAAAAAAAGAATTCACTATCAAACTTTAGTGACATAATAAATTTACTTCCCACTCATTACTACAGTCAGTGGACTGATAGGAAAACATAAAGAAGCATCACATTTTCAAGCTAAAATCAACTGATGTGTGTACCTATGAACCCGTCTTTCAGTTTAGAGGGAAGATGACTCTTTGGGTGGGTGGGACTCACTTCAGGAGGAAGACAGGAGGGTACAGAAAGGCAGATCTTAACCCAGGACTGGATGCACATAGAGTAACTAAGGTTTCCTGTAATGGATGCTGGACAGTGATGAAGTAATTAAAATGAAGTAGATAGTAAATCATTGTGAGGTCATTTGACCTAAAGAAAGTGGCCTTAATGATGGAATACTGATGAAATACATGTATTGGAATACATGTATTGTATTGGTGTATGTGGAATCGATCAGAGTCAACTATCTTTCTGTCTCATATGAAACACTTTCGCTCCTGCAGTGCTGACTGCTAAGGAGCAGAGGCATCCAAGATGGTGAGTATGAATCTTCCATTAATTCCTTCTCACATTCCATGGTAGATCTGAGGCTGTTTTATTGCTAGCAGTTCTGTTTGTGGGGGAGGGGAAGACTTTCCTGACAACAGAAACTTTTTAGACTCCACATTTTCTCCAACCTAAGCAGTTGATAAATCCATATTAAGTTAAAAATACGGTTAAGTTGGAAAATATGCATTTAATACAACTAACATACCAAACATCATAGCTTAGCTTATCTTAAACATGCTCAGAAAACCTATACTTGTCTACAGTTGGGCAAAATCAACTAACAGAAGCTAATTTTATAATAAAATGTTGAATGTTTCACACTGATAGGTATTTTGCAGCCATGAGGGGATGCAAAATATCAATATGAAACAGAGTATCCAAAAAAAATATCAATACAGTAACACCGTGGAATATTGACCGTTTACCCTTGAGACCAAGCTGTGACTCACTGCCACTGTTCAACATCCCTGAGTGGATCTATGGCCTCTTACACATTTTGAGGTAGGAAAGATCAAAATTCCAAGTATGGTTCCTACTGAATGCATACTGCTTTCATACCATCTTAGTCAAAAAATCTTAAGTTGACCAACATTAATTCAGCAACAATTTGTATTAAGAAATGCCCTGTCTTGCTTCTCCAAAGAGGAAATGCAGATGGCCAACAGGCATATGAAAAAATTCTCAACATCCCTCATAACGAGGAAAATGCAAATCAAAGCCATATGAAAAAATTCTCAACATCCCTCATAATGAGGAAAATGCAAATCAAAACCACAATGAGACTACCTTATACCAGTGAGAATGGCACATATTAGAAAAACTAGTAGCAATAAATGTTGGTGAGGATGTGGTGAAAAAGGAACTCTCCTACACTGCTGGTGGGAATGCAAACTGATCCAATCACTATGGAAAGCAGGGGGGAGACTCCTCAGACTACTAAAAATAGAGCTACTATATGACCAAGCAATTCCACTCCTAGGGATCGGCCCAAAGGACACAAAAACATTCATTCAAAAGGATACCTGCAGCCCTATGTTTACTGCAGCACTATTTATAATAGGTTAAGACTTGGAAACAACCTAAATACCCAAAAATAAATGACTGGATTAAGAAAATGTGGTATATATACACACAATAGAATTCTATTCAGCAATCAAAAAAGATAAACTAATGCCATTCACAGCAACATGGATGGCGCTAGAAAGGATTATGCTCAGTAAAATAAGTCAGAAGGAAAAAGAAAAATATCAGATGGTTTCACTTATAGGAGGAATATAGGGGAACCAAATAAGGGATTAGGGGGAAAAAAACAAAACAAAAATGGGCAACTATAAATCAGAGGCATTCTACAGGGGAGGGGGAGGGATAAAGATCAAAATGAGGACGGGAAGAGCACAAGGGACTATGATGATGGTGCACAAATGAATCGGTCGTGGAAATTCTATGGGGACTACACCTGAGAAAAGAAAACATTGCACAAAAAATGAACAATGATGTAAAATATATATAAATAAATTATTAAAAAAAAGAAATGCCCTCTCTTGAAATGGGAGTGCAAGCCAGCCTGGAGTAGGCAGTGTGAGATACACAGCAAGACTTCAGAGTTCCCTATTAGAACGGAGATTTCAGTGCCTGATGGCAGTGGTTGATCCTTGAATACAGCTCTGCAGCAAGACTTTTTAATAGTCCATGCAACCGAGAACACTGCGGAGAAGGACTTCAGATCCCTGAAACAAGGCTTTGGGGAACAAGCTAAAGATCAGATACTGAAAACACCAGGAGCAGTAGACTGGACTGAGTAACAGATTGTCCCTCTGCAAATACCACTCTTACCTTGGCTCTGAAATTTTTAGACTTATTTCCTTTAATCTATACCCACTTTCTCAGACTGAACGTTATTTGCTTTTGACAGACTGATTTGAAACAGCCAATTTTTAAAATGATATAAGAAGCTTTTGACTGTTTACCCTCAGAGGGACAGCATTTCTAGGGAGTTAATTTCTGATTCCTTCCCATTCTGTGACACCTAATACCTGCGTTGCTTTTTCTGACATGGATGTTAGTTTCCCCCGTTTCCTTTCTGATTGCTCTGAGGCAGAGTGAAATATTTACGCTGCAAAGGACAGCATCTTTCTCTTTGCTAAGCAGGTTTCTTCAGTTAAGAAATATTACAGTATCTTAAAGCACACGATCAGATCACACAAGTACTGTGCCTGGCCTCTGAGGTTTTATTTCTGATAGGACAGAGTACATCAATCATACTGTGAAGGATTTCAAGAGCAACTTTCACTAATAAGAGAATGCATAGTTACTGAAGAAAAAGAATTTCCAAGAAAATGTTACACCTTTAACTATTCCTGTACCAGTTGGAGAGTTCTGCTTGGTAGAAAGTTAGTGGATAGTCGAGATTATAGGAAGAGAAAGTGATTTTTTGCATTAGGATTGTTTAAGGAAAACAAAATTTTATCCCAGATCTGTTTAAATTGGCTGAACTTTCTATGCACTGTATATTCTTTTGTATGTTCATATCAATACAAATGGAAACTTACAAAGTTCTGTGTCCACTTCAATTTGTTCCTAGTACCCAGCATGAGCCAACAGCACATGGATGCTTGATAAATGCTCTGGAGAGGGTGCTGGTTGGTTGTTGGTGGGTGTGGTAAGATAAAGTTGATGAGGTAAGAAAATGTATTCTGAAACCTACAAAGTCCTATAAACCTCAGTAATAAGTAAAATTAAAAAATAATTGCTTTGGGACTACAATGTTAGTTCTCTGTAAATTATTAAACAAAAGAAACAAAGAAATTACATTAATTAAAGACAAGGACAAACTGCCTTAAATTTCAGAGTTTGGAGTCTTTTGGCCAGGTATGTAAATCTCTTTTGTTGGAAACATCTATAAAGATCCTAAAGTTTAAGAGTAGAGGTTCTGGAGTCAGAAAAGCTGGTTTGAATGTAGTCTTATCACTTATTGGCTAAGTAATCTTGAGCAAGTCAAATTTTCCGTTCCTCAATTTCTTCATTTGTAAAACTGAGGGACATGAACATCTGCCCTACCTCTAAGTCAGAGATGTTTTGAGAATCAAAAGCTATGGAGTCTGTGAAAATACTTTATAAATACCAGTTTATAATCCAGATGTTGGCTGCAGCCATTATTAATCATACAATATTGCAGCACACCTTGGGTGTGAAGGTGATATGGGACAGGAGGAAACCTGACAGACTTGGGTTCTAGCCATCTTGCTCCTGGACTATGCGTTTGTGAGGTTTGCTCATTTTAGAGCAGACGCAGCTGAAGCGTGGTTAGAGTAAATGCTTACTAAGGCCATATAAGCTCTACTAAATCACAGAGGCAGACCTAAACTCAACAGAGGAAGAAGAACATTAAGGCAATGGTTATCAATCACCTTATGATCATAGTAGCCCTCCACCTGCTTGAATTTTTGACAACATCCTCAAAGTATTAAAAGACTCAAAACATTAAGGTACAAGGATAAAAAATAATACTGTAAAAACTATAGTTATAAACTATCTACTTGACTTACCTGCAGAAACCTATTTTGCTAAAAACTGTTAACTGTGCCCACTGTGTCCTTACAGTTCAGAAAGCACGCTGGTTTACATTAGCATTGGTAGATTAGATCCCCCCATTTTCCTCTTCCTAAAAGCTGGTTGTATCCTGCTCTACCACAAAAACATTATCAATGTTTCATCAGATCTAACAGTTTGCATTCCTGGCTATAACCATTTACATTTTCCACATTCACCAGATAAGTTGGCAGAGCTTCCTGAGAACCAGGATGTGTAATTAATGTGAGTCACTGCCACATTAACAAGTAACTGGGGTTCAGAATACTTCCTATGGCAAAATGGAAGTTCATCCCAATGTCTCAAATCCTGCTCAACATGGTGTTATATCAGTAGGACTCAACAGCAGGCTATACCCCCAAAATTAGGATCTATCACACTTTATGCAATGAGTGTGTTTTGAAGAATGTGTATGAACCAAAATTTACTAGAGATTTTAAAAGCATGAGGCAAGCAAGCAAACAAAACTTTGAAGGATCTCTTTTTAAAAACAATCACTTTCTAATTTTTTTACCTTGTAAATCTACTATATAGCACTTTCTGAAAAAGGAAAAATTCCTCCTGAGCTAACACACAAAGCAAACAATACCTAAGAACTCTATGTCCCCTGAGGCAGTTTTCTTCTTTAGGCAAAATTTAGATTGGCACAGCTCCAATGGGAATGAAACACTTCAATCTATTTGCAAAAACCAAATCACCTATGTCCTCAGAAGTCAAAATGCCCAATCTAAGAATTAGTTTAATGACAAAATGGGCAGAGCAAACAGAATAAGATAAATAACAAATTACACTGAAAGACAGTCCCAAGGCATTCAAACCGTGTGTGTGTGTGTGTGTGTGTGTGTGTGTGTGTGTACGTGTGCATAGGAGAAAAAGGAGGGTGCATCTTCAAATAAAACAAGATGCCAAGCAAGAACAAACATTTAAATAAATATTTAACTTTTTTCTTTCAACATTCTTAGGATTTTAAGTATATATAAAGTAAACCTGAAATAGAAATTGGATATTTACCTAAGAGATTCAAAAAGCCTAGGGATCAAAAAGAGAAGTAATGAGACCTCTGTATGGGGAAAGAAATATCAAGGGAGCAAGGAATGAACCACAGAGCCTCCAGCCTCTAGTCACCTCTTGTTTACATGTTTGACACTAAGTTTACAACCAGCTTTGTGGAGGCCAACAACACCTTTGCATTCTCAATAGGAAGAAAGTCATGTTTCAATTTCATTAAACTATGAAATATCCTTACAAAATTGGATATGAAAAATAGGAGACATCAAATGTGAGGACAATTTTGCTTATTTCTAAAGAAAGCAATGCTATTCTCTTCATTTTCCCTTCATCTGCCTCTTTCCCAGATTTTAGTTTTGAAAGACAATATAAACTTACACAATTCATCCAAGGACCTTAAGAGAAACGAAGAAAACACTGCACTTGCCCATTGCTGTGCAAGGGTTATCATCTCCTACATGTAACAGCAGCAGACATTTAATTAGCTAAAATCACTATGAGAGCTTTGCAGAGATTATCTCATTCAATTATCATAACAAGCCAACCACGTAGGTTCTATTAATCCATTTTACAGATGAAGTTGAATTTCAAAGGAACTATAACTTGCCTAAGGAAAGAGGTGTAAGCTCACTTATATTTTTTTCTAAAGAGATATGTGTGTGTGCATGCAAAAATCAAGAAAAAAAGTTTCTATTTAAAAAAGTGTTGTTTACTAATGCTTTTTAGTAAATATTTTTCCACTGTGTAGTGAGAATTAGAAATTCTAATAATTTTCTGTTGACAAATCTCAAAAAAGACATTTTCAACCCATCAAAAACAAAAAGCTAGTTTCCCTAGATATTACAGAGCACCTGGAAACAGTTAAGTTGAACATTCTTAAGAGAAAAATGGACAAAGAATATGAGTAAGCTGCAAAAATATACATATAGATGCTAAAACATACAAAAAGATTAACTTCCCATCATTTCAGAAATGGACATAAGAGCCCAGACTTTCTTCATTATTATAATCTCAACACCTACAACAGAATCTGGTATAAATAGGGGCTCAAATGATAACTGTTGACTAAGTAAGAAGTCTGACATATTCTTAAAAGATTAGGAATTGTATGTATACATTTCCTATTAATCATGTGAAAAAATATATGTAATAATAGCTGTGTGTGGAGAAAGGAGAGGCTAGCTTAAAAAGTAGAGGTTAAAATTTGCAAAATAGATGCTATTACATTTCTGATTTTTGAACCACACGAATGTACTGTCAAGGGTGAATTGGTGGTGGGTTACCAAAGGGAAATACAAGATGTAAAATATATAAATAATAATAAAAAAATTAAAAAATACACAAATCCCATTTCAATAAAAAAAAACCTGTGTATGCATTTTTTAAGGATTGTAGAAGAATATCATCAATGAACATGAGACCAAAAGAATTAGAATAGGCATATATTGAATTTAAAAAAAGCAAAGTTGTGCAGCATTTTAAAAAGGAATATGAATATATCTTTGCATTTCTTATATTAAAAGCAAAATAATTAGAAGGATTATAAAATAACCTTTCAAAATAATTAGAAGAATTACTTTCATGGGGAGGACGGAAACAAAATGGAGGGAACAAAAATGAAACTATTTTTCTTCTAAGCATAGCTTGTTTTGTAATCTTGATTTTGAAATCACGTATTACATAAAAAATAAAGTCAGAAAGGAATCCCTAAAACTTGAAAGCAAAGAAAGTAAATAAGTCTTTTATCTGTGTAACAAGTTGTTGGTAGTTTAACCATATTCCAAGTGACTTTCAAATACACCATTTGATTGTACATCCCAGATGGAACACAGTAAAAGGATAAAGGGAACTAAAAGGAAATCCAAAACTCATTTCAACAATCATGCTAGTAACAATATTTGTATATATGTTTGTGTGTAAATAACATATATTAGAATAGACCAAGTAGATAATGACATCAACATCTTTCAGAGTTTTATATCTCTTTCAGAGATATAAAAAGAATTAAGGGAAAAGACTATAATCTAAAATGTAATTGAAAATATATCAGTGTGAACTCATGAAACTATTTTTCTTTAAAAACGAGGGGGGACTATTTTAACCTCTTTTCCAGTGAAAAGGACTAAGCAAAGGCTCACCCAGTAGCACTGCTCATTCTTCTCATTCTTACAAAGATTGTTATGTCTCAATATTCCCCCTTACAGTGAAATGTGGCTCCTTAGAGAAATAGTTGATTCCAGGGGTGGGGCAGGAAATATATATCAAATAAGTCTGAACCAGAAAGCAAAGCAACAATCACAGCAAATGGATTACTGCACACAAATTATATGCACCCCCCCCCCCAAAAAAAAAGGAAAATCAAATGGATCCTGTCAAGAGGACATAGAAGCCAACACATAGGAGCTCCTTCTGACTAAAGGTGGTAAAAATAGCTGCAAGAGATTTAGACAACACAACACATGTATTCATACACTGGCTTTTGGAAGATGTTAGGGAACCTAAGAGGTAATGGGGAGGTAATGGAGAGTTTTCTGTTTACAGAAGAACCAATTAATAGAAGTAGAAGGAGCGACAGAAATACATCATTGCCATTTTGCAGATCTTAATGAAATAAGAAACATAAGCACTGACAAAATAGCTACAAAATCACAAGGCACAAGATTGTTGAGTCACTTTATATGGATGAGTCACAATGACAGCACCACACCCAGGAATCAATACAAACATTAATTTAAAAAAAAGGAAAACCAGAAAGCATATACCCCCAATGGATGTAGTAACAAGACGTACACATATTGTACATGTCTGTTAATTTGTATCAAAAAATTCAAATTTAAATCTGGTAAAACCTCTACACATAGCCATCAGCATGTAAGGTAAAAAGATACGTGAAATGATACAAAGGGAACAACTAGCAATATCCAGACTGCGAAATATTCTACAAGACAAATGATTAGATTTCTTCCACAAATAAACAGCAGGAAAAAATGGGGAAGGAGAAAGGAAATCTAGAAACCAAATCAAATTTAAGAGACTTATGTACCAAATGTAATAATATATAACCCTTTAGGATCTTTGTTATTCAATGCCATTTCAGATACAATTATAAGTGACATTTATAAGACAATCAGGGAATTTTGAATATTAACTAACTATTTGATGGCAATTAAGAATCTTGGGGGGTAGTGGTTTTCATTGTACTTACAGCAAGAATTGCTAACACCACACACAGCGAGAGACCCTTGCGGTGTTGGTGAAAAACCTGGCCCTCGTGTAGCAAGTACTGTGGTTTTTAGAGAAAAATAAAAGGAGTCCCAATGTTTTAGAGAAACATACTGATTAAAGATGAAAGGATTTATCTTGATTTGCTTTAAAATTATCACGGAGGTGGGAGGTTTGTTGATGAAACTAAGTTAGGCAAATGATGAAGAGTAAAGAATAAATGGTAAAGATGAAGATAGGAAGGATTCATTTTACTATGCTATGCTTGAAATTTTCCATAACAAAGTTTTTAAGGGGTTGTACACCTGAAACATATTTTTCTTTGTCTTCCAAGCAGATAATAAGTTCATTAACTATTTGCTATTTTGTTCACTCAAAATACAGCTATGCAAATTACGGTTGCCCTCAAGAACTACTCTTATTTGCCCATGATAATCACTGAACTTGAATAGATGAGATTGAGCTTTGAGAGTCACATGAATGTGTATCTCACCATCATTTGCTTATGGAATGCTAGGACTGGAAAGTATTTGTGGATTTCCAACTGTTTTAAAGACTCCCAAGTCCTACAGAGGTTTCTTAGAGGTCAAGGGCAAGGTAAAGAGGGAGACACCCAAGTTGCATCTGAGCCTCAGCACCTGCTTTCAAAAGGGAAACTGCTGCTTTTTAAACCAGGGTGGGATGAAGTAAATTCTATAGGCCAATGTCTCAAAGTGTTCCCAGAATAGTTTCTGGCAATAAGTTCAGCAATTCAACCTGGTTCTCTGAAGGTAATTATCTGGTTCTCTGAAGGTAAATAATTAGGAATCTAGACTCACAGTGTCCATTTTTTTTCTTTCTCACAGGCACAAAGTGGCTCCAGGCACTAACAGCTCAAGTCCTAGGTAAGGTTTCTGCATATGAACCCTTTTGCTGGACAGAGCCCCCACCTGCCAAGCTGGCACTCCCTCCTACTGACTGAGGAATCTCCAAATGTGTTTGTGTGAGAGAGATGGTGTCACATGTGACTAGAGTGACTTGCTGGCTTTTATTCCTCTGCGTTAGCCACTGCCATCCAACCTGCAATCTGTCCCAGGTGTCCAATCTCTGCTGCCTGCTGATGACAGCTATCTCCAGTTTCAGAATGGCCGGTAGTCTGCCTACACCAGGGCACAGCAGTGCCCTTGCCCGACCTTGATGCCTCTTCGAGTATCAAGCATCTCCCTTTTCCACAGCTCCTCCTAGAGCATCAGTATCTGCTGCTTTTTTTTTTTTTTAGTTTTACTTAATTTTTTTTCCTTAATATTTTTTATTTTTATCTTTTACATTATTGTGTATTCCCCGGGGGTAACCCACCACCGATTCACCCGTGACCCATCACCATAGTCCCTGTGCTCTTTTCTACCCTGTTTTGAGCCCTTATCCTGCTTTTTGACTTCCAGTGCACTTCTCTCTCTAGCTACTGAGAGGCTTGTGTCCAGTTTGTTAAAGAAGTAGGCCCCACAGGAGCTGCATGTACATCTCACAATATTACTGTTTTCACTAAAACCCTTGACTTTCCAGAGCAGTGAGTGAGTTCCTGTGACAGGGAACAGGATGCAAACATAAGACTCAGAGCATCCTTGGAACTACCTGCTCCCTCCAGCCCCCAGGACCTACTGTAAAGCTGGGTAACAATGGGCAGGACTCTTGCTCTTCCTCCTATTAATTCCTGGGTCCCTTGGAAATCATATGAATCTTGACTCCATAGTGACCCTATGAAAATAAGGGGTTATCCTAGCTATTTCCTGACGGACAAGGGTGTTTTTCTGCCCAGGGAACCAAAGGACCACTCAGCAGGGTGACTTGTTACAAGCCCTATATCCTGACCTAAAAGTCTGAAACCAGATCATTTGCTCTATAAAATGTCCATAAAATGTTAGATTTCAAAGTCAAGTTGGTTTTGTTCTACAGATTGAATGTACTTGGAGTTAATTTTTTTTTAAATATCACTGATATTTTCTCAATGTAATCTTACTTGGAACATACTGTCTTAGCTTTTATTTTCAGTCTCTTTGACTCTAACTTATCATTATATTCCTTGCCTGGATGTTTTCACGCACAAAAGCAAGCTCTTATTTGGGTAGCTAATAATTCAATTCTAAAGCAGTCATAAAGAGTAAATAAAGGGTAGACTACAACTGTCAGGAGTCCTAATCTAGCCACCATTTCAGTAAAATAAACACTTGAGATTCTAAGCCACATTTACTAAGGATAGGTTTTATTCAAGTAAATATATCAAGTACAAGCATATTAGACTCAAATTAAAAATTTAGTCCCTATTAAATTTCTGTTGTAAAAAAAATTCCTTCCCTGTTGCAAAATTCCAAAAGCAGTTTTTATTTCCTTCCAGAAGCTTTTAAATTTTGCCTTTTCACATGAACATTAGTTAGCAAAGAGTGATTTTTGTTGGTCATCACATGGGATGGATTAAAAATCAATGTCTGTACTTTCAGTAGAAATAGACTCATTTTGGAATGCTCTATTTTATATTAAATTCATATGACATATGCCCTATAGTTTATGGGTCTCATGTCAGGGCTTTTCCACCCCAAGCCATGACCCCAAGATAATGGGGTGGAAAAGGAAATTAGAGAGCTAAGGTTCTTCACAGTAAAGCAAATCAGACCTTCTGAGGGGGCAAGGGAATAAATAGCTAAAACAGGCCATTTACACTGAGTGTTTCCTGTGGGACAGGAACTCTACTAGATGCTCCATGTACACAAACATTAAATAGGAAGAGAAATAGCTTGGAATTGTTTAGTATGTCACATTCAAGGGGGCAGGGAAACTATTATTTTTGTAATAGATACTCCAGAGAGTAAAGCTTAAATATATTTTTGGACAAGGCCTTGCTGTGATTTCCACCGAAGTAGGAGACTGGAGGTGGTCGGAAGGCCCTCATTAGTCTCTGAAAGTGGTTGAGATTTTAAAGGTGTCCACACTAAGTTTTCATTGCACAAATGGCTCTATGGCTAATAAACAAATATGACTGGAAAACCCTTGTCTTATTTTATCAGCAAATTAGTTAGGCCATGATTTAATACTTTCCACATAAGCTATAATTTCCAAAGTTTATCTTTTGCCATTTTAAAGTATATTTCTCTCCCTCTTTAAAGCTTATATTTCATATTCTTCCCATCTCTCTCATCCTAAATTTAAGTGTATCTCGCCCAAATGGTAAGTGGTAGCATGGGGTGAGAGGAAAATGTTAAGATTTCGATGGGAGACTTAAGTGGTAAATACATTATTTTTTTAATATTTAAGGAAACAAATATGTGATAAGGTCAAATAAAAACTTCATGTGACTTTTAAAGACAAAATAGAAAACATCAAATAAAATCCACCGTCACTTTACGTCAGTTCCCCAATAACAATATACATCTGCTTTACTAAAACCCTGCAATTACTATTCATTCAAACTACCCTTAATATGTATATAATAACTGTCCATTATAAACACTTATAATGCAATTTTGCAGGCACGTTGAATTTGATAAAGTTAAATACTCATTTTCTTATTCTAAATGAAGCATGGTGACTATAGTTAATGATACTGTATTGCATGCATATTAGGAAGTTGCTTATTTTTTATAATTATGTTTGGGAATGGATGCTATGTAAACTTAGTGTGGCAATGATTTCTCAATACATACAAGTATCTAATTAGCATATTATACAGTTGAAACTAATATAAAGCTATATGCTAATTATATTTTCATTAAAGATATAAAATTCAACTTTTTAAATTATGTGTGGCATATACTCTTTATTTGACTGATGGAGAATTTAAAGAGAAAAAAATAGGCTTAAAATTGTTAACAACTACTTGTTAAATAAGAAACTATGTTTTCCCATATACTTGATAACTAGCAGTTTTGTAAATTGTCCTCTTTTCTTCTGAATAACTGAAGAAGCTGTTTATTTGTTTTAACATTTAAAAATTTAATCAGTTGCATCTTGTTGACCAGTACAATTTTTCCTGTTAGGTAACCATATCTAACTGGTATTTCTTTGTAGTTTTTCTTAGCAACACATTCTAATTTCATTTTTCAAACAATTTCTTAACTTTAATTTGTATGCCATTCTGGGTTTGACTAAGAGAGAATTCAGAATATATGATACAATATATTTCTACAACATGCAAAACAACTACTATTATGGTTACAGCACACATAAAATAGGGGGTACTGGACCTTGCAAAGCAGTGAAGAAATTGCTCTCCAGCAATAATATGTGCCAGCATCTAAGCACAGTGCTCTTTGTGATATTTTAATAATTATATAGAGAATATGCTTCTCTGAATACTCCAAAGATTTCACCTGTGATCTCACTGGACTGTCCTAACATATATGTTAAACAGCTGAAGGTTATCTCCTCTCTGCAACCTCTACCTGGCCAGATTTCCTGTTAGGTCTGTTAGGGACTGCACAGAACTCAGCCCTGGCTAGTCTCATAATTTGCTATGTTAAGCTCTGTGAAAAGATAAACACCAGTAAGCATGTTTACAGGGTACTCTGTAACTGAAAAAAAGAAAACTCTTGTTTTTTCTAGTTTTCTAAAATTCACTGAGCTTTTCAAAATAAGTATAAGACATTTGTATTACCAAAGATCAAATATTCATAAATCAGAAGTGATAAGGGCTTTTTTCTAGTAGGACAATAATTGTGTTAATTATGTTCAAATTTGTAGTGTAGAAATGGGATTAGAGTTACACAATTTACTAACACCAAATGAACAAACACTATGATGTAGAAACAACAGTTCATAGCTTCTTACCCTAAAAGTGCTATTTTACAATGACAACAACACTGATCATCTGATAAAATATTTCACTCTATGAATACCAGCGTGCACACATGCCACCGTATCTGTAAACTTGTGCTGAAACAGGAGAACTCTAGTGTCTATTACATTTCTTTAATTTGGGACAATCTCTAGGACTGAATCATCAAGGGAATAAAAAGAGACTAATGTTATGAGATAGTATAAAATGGATATGTTCAACAAACCCTGGGTCTTAATAAAAGTCTTTGTTTAAATGTAACTAAATTGTATCAACAGGCAGACAACATTACCATCCATTCTTAATAAAACCAACAAGAAGATCAAATGTCTAGAAACTAAAATAGCACTGGGAGGCAGAGCCATAAAAGATGTATGATGAAAAAAGGAACACAGCATCAATTTCAATAGGTGGTTCTGAACAACCCTTCTAAATTGCAAACTAAAGGATTTATGTTGCCCTAAAACCACAGTTGCCGAAACCAAGTTTTGGGCTTTGTTCCTACAATTACAGAGGATGTTCTTCTCTTAAATGGCTGAAGTACTTAGTAAGGAAATCCTTCTTTGAGGTGATACAGCATCATACGTATCTAATACAGACAAAAGAAATAAGAGAGGGTATACTTTTCTTTTCAGGTCCCTCTGTACTGGTGATCTTTCATAAATATATATATATATATATATATATATATATATATATATCCTTTACATTATTATGTATTCCCTGTAGGTGTCCCATCAGAGAAGGTACACTTTTCCTTATGAACCCAAAATCACTTTATAATTAAAAGACAACGATGATAACAGTTAAAGGTTATCCTACCTGTGCTTTTTGATGCCATTGGAGAGGGCATCTCCACCACCACAGTCCTTTTCTTCAGACATTCTGTGTTTTCTATGGCCCAGAAGCTTTTCTTCCTCTTCAACGGAGTGTGCTGTCACAGCTAACCGGCTCAAGGACTGTTCAGACTCAGAACCTGTGGCAGAGCAGGTTGATAGTCAATGGATCGAACTCGGGTGTGAGGGCTCAGTAACAACGGTATCACCTTTAATGCATCAGGCTTTGAAACTTAAGCAGCCCACTTTGTCCTTCAACAATCCATCCCTGCACTACCTCCTCAGGGATTTCAGGAAACCTGCACTGAGGCTAGAGTTATGATCTAGGCATAGTTTTATATAAACTAAACATTTAAACAGATTTTACACATTCAAAGATTTCTAAAGATAACCTGAACTCTAAGAAATCATATTCAGGTTCCCCCAGCCCTGAATTCTACTTTTATCTTCCCTCTCAAATAATCTTAAGCATACCTTTAAAAAAAAAAAAAAGGCATTTAGTTTTTAAAGCTCATGTATAAGGTCCATAACTCTCCACCACAGTCCATTGGACCCCCCCCTTCACCCTTTGCTTTCATCCTTCCCCTCTGGCCCTAGTAACTTCAGCTCTGCTGTCAGAATCCATGGATTTGTTCTGTCCTTTTGCTCTGTTTCTTTATATTCCACAATCACTGTTGTAAACCAATGTTACCCCAATTAAAAAAACAAACAGGTATAAGGAAAAAGCTCTAGTTGCTATAATTGTGGGAAGCTTAAATTATATCTGATACCATAGACATAAAGGCAAAGGTAATTTTTAGAATGCTTTAAAAATACTTATCCTGGTATGATATTTATCTAAATCCTCTAGACCTAAAAATCTGAAGTATCTATGCAAAGTTTAATTATCAGGCAGGGGTTTTTTTGAACGGAAATGCTAAGTTCCTCATTGACTTGTGTTCAGAAAGGAAACTTCCACCTTTTGGGGACTAATTAGACCATTTATTTTTGTATAATATATTATAATTTTCAGACACATTCACATTCTTCATCTTCATTCCACATCTCCAAGGTGCTTTGGGAAAAGGTGAGGCAGGACGAGGATAACAAATGTGCCAGTGGATCTCATTGCTTATGAGATCCAGGAGACAGAATTTGAACCTGGGTGTTCTGACACCTTGTTTAACACTCTGCATTTGACAGCTTGAGGCAGCCATCACTCAATTTTCATAAAACTTTCAATTACACTGGTCAATAGTGAGATTGTTACTAACTTAAAAAGGCCCTAATCTGTAGTATCTTGGTGTGCTGAACATGAATATAACCCTGAACATTTTTTATTAGCTCTCATTTTGAAGATATTTCATATAATTCATTTTACATGTTTCACCATGTAAATTTATCCAGTAGGACTGCAACAACATCCTAAATCAGCCTAGAATGATGTCATATTGCATCGCATTGCATAATACCATCATGTAAACATCATCCAGAGTTCATTGCATCATTTTCTGATGCAATGCAATACTACTGCCAGGCGGCTGCTGAAGTAAGCTGATGTCAGCGGTGCACCACAGAAAGCCCTGTCGGAAAGGTTGAGCACTGAAAATACTTCAGACTTTGTGCGAGACAGTTTAAGCTACTCTTCCATAGAACTGTTATTTTATCCATTTAGGCACAATACAGAACAGTCATACCTCGAAAGTGCATTAATAGCTTGGACAATTACTGCTCTATTTGTGGGGAAGTGACATTTGCCAACCAGAAGAAAAGTATCACTTCTCAAGTGAAGAAGCCTTATCATCTTTACTTCAGATGCAAGGTTGGTGACCAAGATAAGCCTTGGGCCCTGCATATATGCTGTGCTACATGTACAACACAGCTTTCACAGTGGTTAAATGGCAAAAGCCCATCAATGCCGTTACAGTCCCCATGGCGTGGAGAGCCAAGCAACCACATAAGACTGTTACTTCCACTTAGTTCCTCTTCTTTCCCGCGGAATAATGAAGCAAAAGAAGTTGAGAATAGTCTACCCAAACCTTCCATCTACACTGAGACCAGTTCCACATGGTGAGGGACTTCCTATTTCAGAACCTCCAGCAGAATATTCTCTTGATTCATCTGATCAGGACAAGGGTGAGCCAACCTGTTCTTCTCCTGTTCCATCAGCATGCAGCGATCCAGATTTTCACTGTGGTGCATCATCAACCCCACATAGACTAGCACAGGAAGAACTAAATGACCTGGTTCATGATTTGGACTTATCCAAAAACAATGCAGAATTGCTAGGACCAAGACTCCAATAATGGAATCTTCTAGAAGTTGTCACAATTACTTTATATCCAAAGCGCCACCAGCAACTGGAGCCTTTCTTCAGAAAGGAAAGTACTCTGGTATTCTGTTCCGATATTGAGGGCCTTATGAATGCCTTAGAAATCACTCATGACCCACAAGAATGGGGACTATTTCTAGACTCTTCGAAACTGAGTCTTCAGGCTGTGCTTTTGCACAATGGAAACTGTCTTCCATCTATTCTATTCCTGAACAGCTGTACAAGAAACAAGCGAAGAAATCTAAGAAATAGTCTATGACTTGATTTTTTACAGGTATTAGCCGTAGGCCTATTACTATTGGCACGCATTTCGTGATGTAAACATCAATTTATTTCAGATTACAAAAAAACTAGAGCCAAAATTAGAATTTGACTGTCATATTCGTGTTGAGCACATACAAATTGATAGGAAATGACTGATTTAATTTCAGTAACATGACTTTTGTAAAAATTTGTTGACCAGTGTCATAAGTAACGTCTAATTTTCCTTTTTAAGTAGATGACTATACACTCAGCTGTCCTCAGTGCTAGGGAAACCTCTTAAACACACCAAACTTCCTTAAATACATTTCTCCACCATCTGCTCAGTATGTATTTTTTAAGCTATACTGGTCAGGAAATCAAAACAGTCAGTACTTTCTTTCCTCCAAATGCATTCTATAATTTAGCCCAAATCAGGAACTTTATTTTTGTCACACTGGGTTGATCAGTAACAACTGCTGGACTAGCGTTATTGTGGGCTGGCGACACACCCTGAGCTCTGAACTCTGGACCCTCAGGATGATGTAAGTTATTTGCCTAAAGACTTTCAACCCTGATCATTTTTATTTTCTGTAAATATAACTTTACTAGACATTCTGAAAATACAGCTTTGTTCTGTCATCTACCTTATGACAAAGAAAGAGATATTTGAATTGCTATCTGTTTTCCATTGTCAATTTTTTTTAACTGCAAAAAAATATTGATGAAAACCTGCAGAGCCAACAACAGGGTGACAGTCACCCATCAGATGAAATAAGACACTGTTAAATTACACTTACAAAACAATTGAATAAATTAGAAAAATACTGTGAACATTAACACTCAGACAATAATCAGGATACCATTTTGTAACTATGAAATATCGAGCAAAAAAAAAAATAACTTTACCATAAAGAAAGCCAGTGTGGTTCAGGTAATCAGATATGTACACAAATGAACACCGTACTGTGGCACAGACTTACCTAGAGCACAGCGAGGCAAAGAGGGGGTTAGTTAGTTTTCTGGTAGGTAAAGGAACATTAGAAAAGGCTGCAAGGTGAGGGGTTGCCACAGGTGAAGCTTAAAGGAAAACGGCACTCAGGTGGAGGTGACGGAGGGACGTTCAGGGGAGCACAAAACCTGAACCAAGATGATGAGGTGGTTGTGGGGCAGTGGACTGGGATGGTTTTCTCTTTTTTATGTTTTGAAGTTTGTTTCATATGAAAAAAGGAAGAGTTTAGGGAGTCACACAAGTTGATTTCATCTTTGTTGTTATTATTTAAGATACATTAGTACTTTATAATTTAGATGTCTTGAAAACCAAAAAGCACTGAAGCAAAAACCTTAAGCATTAAGCATCAATATGCACAGGATGATGTGTTTTCTATTTAAGAGACACAAATCATAGGACAGAGACTTGTCTAGCTAACAAGAAAATTCTTTATAAAAAGCGGATTCATGGTACACACTAAACAAGAGATAAGGCAGTTATGAAAGTCTATGAAGCAAAGACACCTTAGTGAAGACCTGCTAGCATCATCCCATCGTGGGACCACTGTGCTTACCTCTAGGGCTACAACTTCAGATGGCAACATAGACCCCGTCCTCCTTAGCAGTACTTAGTCCTCTCCCATTCACTCTCACTTCAACTCCTCGTCTCCGAGTTACTATACCTTTCTCTCCCACAACTCTTCCTCCTCTCTACTTTGCTCCCACCCTCCTACCCTCTCTAATATGAGCCAGAGCTGGTTATCTTCACCCTTCCCCTGAAAGGCTCTGACAAAGGTCACTAATAAACTCCATATTATAAAGTCCAGTGGTCATTTTTCAATTCTTATTGTGACTCATCCACCGTATTTGACACTGCTTAATTGGCTTCTCCTTTATTTGTGCAAGGTCAGGCAGGCTTCAAAGAACAGTAAAATGTGATATGTGGTGATAATCGAGGAGAGGCAGACTGTTTTGTAAAGGAGTGAAGTAAAAGAAGTCTGAATGGAGATAGTGGGCCACAAAGAAGGGATCAATTTTACAGAGTGAAAGAACATCTGGAAAGGATTGGGGCTGATGAGCTAAAGTGATAAGAGAAGAGCCCTGGAGTGGAGGAGAGAATTGTTACAATACAGGAAACTTACCAAGCAAAAGGAACAGCATGATGCAAAGCAGGGAGGAATAAAATATTTGGTTATGAGAGTGGAAGACTCAAGAAAGGAATGATGATAGGTGCAGCTTGATATAAAGGAGACTATGAGTTAGTCATTGAAGTTGACTCTTCATAGGAATAGAAATCAAAGCTAGGCAGTAGGACAAAGAACTAGGAATGAGGTAGTATGCCAATACAAGCCATGAGGTTTTATATACCTGCTGGAGGTAGATCAAAACTTAGCTTTGAGCATTGTAGTTTTAAAGGTAAAGTAGGAAACATCATCAATTATATGATTTACAATGCTCATGATAGACAGATAGAAACCTACTTACTAAGAACAAAAGCTGAGTTATTTCTAATACTGTGAGCAGAGAGATATCTAACATATATAGTATGAAATGGTTTGGATTTTGTTGGTAACGGAGGCATTCTTAAAAGACTATAGAACAGCATTAGTCACACCAAAGCTCTCTCTAACATAGCACTGTTTCATATGGAGATGTTTCATAGTTTTAGATATATTTAAATACAAACATGTTTCACTAAGTACCAGAGGTCACAGCCACTGTGAATGTTTGCTGGTCAAGATAAAGCCTGCTCTCCTAGAAGAATTTTCAAATCTCCCTATACTAATAAATCAGATCTCAATGCCTCAGAGGTAAAAAACTTAATTTCAAAACTTTAGGTTTTTCACTTTTGCCCACACTTGTAAATGTCAAATGAGCCCGAACCTATCTGCCATTCAGTATTGCTGTGCAGTGTATTAACGCTTTAGTGGAAAGTATATGCTTGATGGCTCCTGTATAGCAGTGATAGTGCCCTCTCATAGAAGTCCAAGGCCATGACACTCGTGCTTTTAAAACAAGTGAGAAGAGGGGTACTTAGTGTAAATGCGTATAGAATTTCAGTTTGGGGTGATGACAAAGTTCCACAGATAGACGGTGGTACCAATTGTATCACAATGTGAACACTACTGAACTATACAGTTAAGATGATCAAATGGTAAATTCTGGTGTGTGTGTGTGTGTGTGTGTGTGTGTGTGTGTGTGTGTGTGTGTGTGTGTATGCTTGTGTGTGTATATATATATATATATATAGTATATATGTGATATAAACACACACATATATATAATCACAATAAAAACAAACAAGAACAAAACACAAACATATCAAGTCAAAGCCAAAGTTCTACCATGCTAGATTCATGAACTATATCCTGGTCCTATTATCTCTTGTTTCAATGCTAATGATTGGAAACACACACACACACACACACACACACACACACACACACGCAAAATTGGTTCATTTTCACAAACATTTTTAAGTGTAGCCAAAGAGATTTTAAAATATGCATACTTAGATTTCAGACAGTTAGTCTTTCATTATTACTTTTCTTTCCTACTGCATATTTCCCTTAAAAACATCTCTATTTCTATAAAGAATAAAGGCACCCCCAAATTTCAGAACACTACAATGATCCCTGAAAAATAGGGAAAGAGATTTATAAAATAATCTGTTACTTTCTGAAATTCTGATGGGCAATGAGGAAAATCGGTATACCCTGAGTAATGATTGGAAATGAAATATTTAGTATGTAATTATTTGCGGGTTGTTTATTCCCATGTAATTCCAAAAGGATTCAGGTAGTTTGACAATTATATTTTATAGAAAAACATTTTCTGTTTAGTGAAACATGTATTTAAATATATCTAGAACTATGGCTTTCCATCTAAAACAGTGCTATATTTCCAAATTTTATAGAAAAAAATTATAGAAAACAGACTTTATTTTACAAGATAAGCATTAAAGTGGACAGGGTTTTTTGCAGATTTTCTCAATTTAAACAATAGCATCAACAGAAAGTTTGTTTTAACAACAAATCTCTGATGACCCAGATCTTTAAAACTCTGTCCACAATAGGACTTAGAATTATTTTGAGCACTCTTCACATTGAACACAGTTCACTCATCCAAAAAGCAAGGAAACCAATGGCTGTGATTGGATTAATATGGCTAGAACTTTGCTCATCAACTATGTACCTCTTTTACGTCAATCATACTTCAATGAAGTGGTTTTAAAAGACTTTAGAACTAAGAGGATCATTACTCTATCCTACTTTTTTGAACTTTCCTTCCTATTAAAAAGCTGAAAGGAGTCTGAAGTTAATATAAATACACCAGTAATTCTTATAAACTATCCTGATAACCATTTTTAAGACAATTTTTATAAACTAGATTGAGAACAAATAATATAGAGGCTCAAGATGTGGAAGAACTATAGACAATGTCCAAATAATACTGTACACTGTTATTTATGATAACAGGAAATGGTCAAGGGAGAAGCACATGCAAATTTAATAGATGTATTTTTGTTTCTTCACATACTAGGTATGTTCTAAAAACATCTAAAGACAAGGTTACCCAAACTTAAAATAACAGTGCCAAATTATTATTTAGCTTTAATGTACAATTATGTAAATCCAAAAATAATAGTAAATACGAAGAACACACAAAAAACAGATGCAACCTACCACATTTAAAATAAATTGTAAACTGAAAACCAGGATGAGTCGAGAAGGAACTGCCAAGAGACTGCTACGATAATCTTCTGAGGAAGTGACAAAATCTTGAAACAGAATCTTGGCAGCTAGCAATAAGAGTCAGAGACATCTTAGATATACTCTCTCTGAATGATGTCCAAGGTCAAAATTAGTCAAATGGTAGTGTTGCTCATGACAGAGTTTCTTAAAGCACTGGCTTCTTCCCAAACAACTAAGTCTACTACCCTTTTACACAACTTGCAAAATCTGCACAAGTAACTGAAGGTGAGGAAGTATACACACCACACTATGTGGGCTACTGGAAATCTTATGTTTATCTACTTTGGATTAGGAGCTTCCCAATTTGGCTTGCTGATATCCTAAAAGTTTTCTTCAAGGTCACCTATGCATTCACTCTACAAAGAAAATAACAAACTAAAAATCATTTACAGAATCTATAAATCCAAAACAAAGTGTTTTCATATGACTTCATGTTGGTTAATGAGCCAACATTTATGAAGTGCCTACCACATATCAGGTAAAAGACTAAGTGCTAAAACAGTGTAGAAAGACTAATAAGCTTGGTTGGTGTCCTCCAAGTTTTCAAAGTCTAATGTAGTGGAAGACACACAAGTAAGCATGTGTGAATAGTGGAAGAAGTTACTCTTAAGGGAGCCAGATTAAATTTTCAAGCAGAGGTAACAGCTGGATGGCACGAGTGAGTAGGAGCTTAAGGCATGAAAAGAGATTACTGGCTGTGAGGGGAAGAGCAAAGAACTCCAAGCTCTGAAAGAACAGGTGTGGGTCCAAGACTATCTGGCAAAACTAGAAAGAAGGGTAGAAGGAAAAGACACGGTTTTAGAGAAAAAGCTTTAAAGTGGGTCAGATCACAGAACTTTACAGTTAACTCTGAAGAATAGTGTCCCACAGCCACTAAAACAATTGCCACAGATTCACTGTCTTAAAACAACAGGGACATAGTCTTCCACAATTCCAAAGGTCAGAAGTCCAAATTCAGTTCACTGAACAAAATCAAATTGTTGACAAGATCAACAACCTTTGGGGCTTCTAGGGGAGAATATGTTCCTTATCTCCTGAAGTTCTGGTGGCTGCCTGGATTTTTAGGATTGGGGCCACCTCACCCTAATCTGCCCCCATCTTTACCTGTCCTTCTCTGCACGAATATCTAATCTGCCTCTGCATTTCTCTTAAAGGGATATTTGTGAGAGCATTTAGGGTCCACCCAAATAATCCATGATGGCCTCAAAATCATTAATCATATTTACAAAGATTCATTCCCTTCCCTCCAAAAATTACAAATTCCAGGAATTAGAAGATAGACATATCTTTGGGGGTGTGGAGGCATTCTTCAACCTCCCACACCTAACAATGTGCAATGTGGAAGAGACAGGTTGGAAGGGACGAAGTCTAAAAACAAGGAAACTTGTTAGGTAAGGCACTGTCATAATCGGTGGGGTTAGTAGGAAACTGATGAAGGATACCATTCTCTAAGACAGGGAGGATGGGAATACAGAGGGGCGGACAGGTCCAGTCCTTATCAAACAGTCTGAAATGCCTTGGGCCACAGTGGGAATTTTCAGTAAACAGATAGAAGTCTAACGATATCATCATAATCCACAACCAATTGGTTCTTGACGTCAGTTAATTTATCCTTTCAAGTGTATTTCAAAATTTTGTATTTGAATTTCTAATGTGTCAGAATCCATGCTATTTGATGAGGATGAAGAGTTGCTCCTAGAACTCACTGTTTGGTTGAATGGGATGATTGACAATACACAAAGAGCTTATAAGAGAGGGCTTGGAGGAAAAAATGAATTTGACTAAGTCAAGAACGTTAGCCATGTTTTCTTGAGGAATCTCTGACCTTTGAGTAAAGATCAGCAGGGTACATGTTCACTAAAGCAATAAAAGGAAAGCATTGAAACTTTCCATTCTTAAATTGCTTTTATTCAAACTCTTGCCTCTTACTGAGGGCACTAGGACCTAAAATCCATCTTTACTCCTCAAACACAAATATTCTATTACAAAGTGAACTTCTGAGTAGGAATGTCTTATTTTCTTTGAATTCCAATCTCTACTATAAAACAAGCACATATTTCCTAATGTGTACCCAAAAAAAATAGTAAATCTAAATAAAAACACTACTCTTCTGACACTCCACATACTAAGTTAAGTTGTCTTTGCTGGCTCTTACCACCTATATAGTAAATTCAAGCTTTTCAGCAGAATCTTCGAACAAGACTCATTACAATAAACTACCGTCTTAGCTTTAGCTCATCACTACCTCTTGGCATCTGAAACACTCAACCCCTCTTCGGCCACACTACATTTCATGATGTTTTTGAAAACTAATTTTCTCTACCTTTGTACATGTTGACGTCCTCCACTGAAAATTGTTCTCCCCCATCTCATCTGTCTGAAGAACTCATTACTGTCTTCAAAACACCCCTCAAATGCGATTTATTTGGAGATGCTTTCTCCAACTCCTGCAGCAGGTAGCTGCCTCTCCTCTGAATGTTTCTAACACTTCTTATATGCCATTGGTGGTTCTTATTTAATAACCTGCCCAACAAATATTTACTGGAAACCTCTTCCTTTTCTAGTACTATTCTAAAGGTTGAGAACACAGTGAACTAAACAAGAAACTCCCTCACTGAGGAGCTTACCTTCTACTCATGGGAGATCAACAAATTAGAACTATGTGAAAGGTGTCTTGGGGGTGGGGTGGGGGGAGGACTAGAAAAAGAAATAGACAATGAGACAGTGAAGGTCTCTCTAAGCAGAACAATGAGGAGTTGAGGGAGTGAGCACTGTAGATATCTGGGATGTGGGAGTTTCAGACAGAGGAAATAATGAAAAGCAAATACCCGAGGGAGAACATACTTGGCAAATGCATGACTGGCACTGAGGTCAGAGTGACAGAAGAAAGTGAATGAGGAGGACAGAGGCAGATTTCAGAGAAGTGGATGAGAGCCAGATCATCTAGGACTTTGGCTCTCACGCCAGCCAAGAGGCGGCATCATGGGAGGATTCTGTGCAGAGAATTGGTGTGAACTGATTTAGGTTTCAAAAGGACCACCGTGAAAGCTGTATACAAAATTGTTGCAAATAAGGACACAAGCAGAGAGTTATTTAGAAAGCTACTGTAATAAATTCTGGCAGGTAATGGGGGCTTGGATCCGGCGAGAAGAGTGGAGCTAGGAGCATTAGCAGATTCTGCTATATTTTGAAGGTAGATCTGACAGAAGTTGTTGGCGAACTGAAAGGAATGTGAAACCAAAAATACATGAAGCCTGTAATGGATTACTCAAATCAACTGGAAAGATGAATCTTTTACCAAAAATTTAGAAGACTGCAGGTCTGAGGAGAAATCAAGAGTTCTCGCCTAGACACTTTAAGGCACTTAGGCAATCATTAGACATTTAAGTGAATCTTAAACACTCGTTTAA
This sequence comes from Scalopus aquaticus, assembly GCA_004024925.1. Classification (NCBI taxonomy): domain Eukaryota; kingdom Metazoa; phylum Chordata; class Mammalia; order Eulipotyphla; family Talpidae; genus Scalopus; species Scalopus aquaticus. Next base: position 25,874 of record PVIJ01004651.1, read on the forward strand.
GATAATCAGACATGATTCTGAAATTTTGGGGAACACAGGCTGGAGACACAAAATTATGGGTTTATTGGAATATAGGCAATATTAAGGGCAAACAATTAGGTCATGTAAAGCAAAGCTGATCAAGGTTTAAGTTGAACAGGATGATAAAGGTAGATTTCATTTAAATTCCATATAAACCACAATGGTAATCCACATGAATGTCTATACAATTTGAAAAAAAGGAAAGTGCTTATTTACTAGGTTAGGGTTGAGGGCCTCAGATTCTGTATTTCCAACAAGCTCCCAGGTGAGGCTGATGCTACTGATCCTCAGCCAGTGCCTGCACCCTGGGCCATGTCAATATCTATTAAGGTGGCAAAAGACAAAAAGAGGAGGAAAAGAAACCGAGGAATAAAACCAAATGACAGTGGCATTCTGGAAGCCAAGAACAGAAAGTGTTCTATGAAGAAGGGAGTAACCCAGAACTTTAAGTGCCGGTAAGATATAAAGAAAAATGAGAACTGAAGAAGGACCGATCAATTAGCAGAGAGGGTGCATTACAAGGGTGACCTCGTTGAGAGCCATGCCAGTGGAATAGTGAAAATAAACACAGAGAGTGTGCAAGAAAGAAAGATAAGTGGGAGCAAATATATATTTTATAAGACATAGCATTTTTAGAAGAAAAAATAGCTGGGGGGGGCAAGGAATAATTGATGCGTGGGAAAGAGAAGGAGCTGCAAAATATCCTCTCATGGATCAGAGGGTGGGGTCCTGGGCACTGAAGGAGGAGTGGTCTTCAGCTAGAGACACCACATTCATGGATGCAGAGCAGAGAAGACAGAACGTGTGGGCACAACATCCGAGGGTATAGGTGGCTTTGACAATAGGAACATGAGCTTCTTGATCATGTAAACAATATCATCAGATGGCAGGCAGGGGATAAAGTCTAAGAAATTTCAGGTGAGGAAAGTATGAAACAAGCATGGAAAAGAGACCAACAGCAAAAGATGGCAGGATTCAGGGCAGCAAAAGGCACAGCAGAAGTGTACAGTCATGGATCTAAAGCTAGACTGGCCAGTGTCTCTGACTTTACCTAGAAATACGGGAACTGGCTGCAAGGGGAGGAATGAACTGGAGTTTGGCCAGGAAACTACAGTGCACGGAGAAAAAGGCAGAGGGTGATTATAGGCCGCCCTGTACTGAGCCTGGTAAGAAGGGACAAGAGGACACAGTGGAGTGAGGGATAGTAAAAAGATGGATGTCACGTGGTTGGATCAGGGTGTTAGAGTGAGTGGGTTGAAAGACAGGAGGCATGGTCAGACTCAGTGACCGAGAGAGGCCAACAGAAGGACTGATGCTGCGGTAGCTGCAGCAACCTGAGCACCAGTCACCTTTCAAATTGCACTTCACCTTCCCATGACCTAGTCTCTTCCTCTCAATGGACTAGATTGGACCTCCTGATTTCAGGGACCAGATCTTATTTACCTTGGTGCCACTATAAGGCTCCTGGTACACAGCGGGGACTCAATAAATGTGTTTGGGCAATAAAATCCTCTCTGAAAACAACAGTACAAAATGCACACCATTTTACAATATTTAACAGAGACAATACTTTAATCAATAAAAACATTTTGGAAAATGAAAATGAGCCCAGAAGGTCAACCCAAAACCTACTGGACAAATTTCTTTCACAAATATCTATCTGTAACAGACACAGCATGAATAATCTGCCTAATTTTTCAACGCTAGAAGCATAAAGCTAGGGAGAGCCCTTGTCACTACTTAGATTTTTTACAGAATGCTGAGCATAACAGAATGACATGACTGCCTATTACACACAGATGTTTAATAACAGTCATCTTGTATGGCTCTCAATTCAGTGCACATCACATCATTTAACCTGTTTTGAGTTGGTTGATGGATAAAATACAAAAGTTCAAGAAAAACATGGTCTCTAGCCTTAAAGGAAATGCAGTATTGTTGGGCGAGACGTAAGAAATACACAAAAAGTTAGATAACAAGAGAAGGGGCAAGAGCAAGGCACTCTGGCTTATCATCAAACAAACGGGGACAAGAGAAGTGCTGGGTATGAAAAGGTCAGATCACCAAGTCCTTGTCAGGTCCACACTAAAGAAAAAGCACACACACAAAACCCAGATAAGAAATGTCCAGCTGTTTCAAAAATAAACGGTAGGAGGAAAGCACAGCGAGCCTGGGAACATAAGGAACAGCACACACTGTGTCTCACTCAAAGGCCAAACACACTCTGCCTTCCTACCAACACTGACCGCCTCTGCTCACGTCCTATGTCTTCCACAAGTAAAATGTCCCCCTAGATGTTTGACTTTTTCTCAAACATTACCTGCTTTATTTGCTGGGTTAAATCTGGCTTTATCTGGCATAGGTCATAACTGTTCCCATGTTACTCTTATCCAGACAAAACTAAGATCATTATGTTACCACTTTCCACTTTGAAAGATTTGATTTAAAAAGACATGAACACCCACCCCTTGCAACTGCTGGGAAATGCTAAAACTGGCTTCAATTGCATGACAATCTATTGGTTTTGTGAGTCTACATTATTGGATCATATGCATTATTCATGCACATTTTGACCAAAATAGCATTAAGAAGAAAACCTAGCAAGAAAGTCTGTCTTGAGCAACTGATCTCAACAAGTTTCTAAAAAGGAAAATGAACAATAAGAAAAATATATTTTGAAGCCTAATATTCAAAAGGCAGTAATTTTCATAAAACTGCTATCTCAGACTAGCACTAAGGAATAACAGCAATGAAATTGCTTGTTTAATTAGTAATATTACAAAAATAATTCCTTAAGTTGTTAAAGGTTCATAGAGTTATGCACTTTTCATTTTCTCCCCTTAGCTAGCTTTCCATTCCCTGCCCCTCGGTCAGAATGTAGCATGGCTCCAACTTGACTTTGAAAACAAATTTTATCTCTTAACACTCTCTCATCCCTGCTCACTCCTTTGTCCCCCACACTCCTCTCCCACGTAGACTCGGAAGTGGTATGTGCAGACCACAAGATCAGCAAGTATTACTGATCCTCTTGTGCTCTTTATTGAACACTATATATATTTAGGGAGATCAGAAATGTCAATGACACCCTCACATCTAATCAACAGCTTGTGTTCAATAAATTTGAGAATTGTTGCGGTCAGATAATGGGCTTCCCAGAGATGTCCATGTTCTAACCTCTGCTACCTGTGGATATGTCACCTTGCATAGCAAAATGAGTCTGCAGATGTGACTAAGGACCTTGAGATGGGAGGTTGTCCTGAAAACTCTGGGTGGATTTCTGACTGTTAGAGTCCTTATAAAAGGGGAGGAGGGAGTCAGAGAGAGAGCAAGAGAGCAAGAGCGCGCGAGAGACTGCTGACCCTGAAGATGGAAAATGGAGCCACAAAGCAATGGGTGCAGCTGGGCTCTAAAAGCTAGAAAAAGCAAGGACCCTCTCTCTCCTAAAGCCTCCAAAAGAACAGTCCTGCCAACACCTGACTTCAGCACTTCTGACCTCCAGAACTATAAGAGGGCAAATCTGCAATACATAAGACATTATGTTGTGCTAATGGTTATATCAGCAGTAGGAAACTATTACAGGAATTGTGTTAGTATTTAAAAGTATATGGTATTGAAAACATAGGTGGAGGAAGCAATAACTAAACAAAAGTTCTTGAGAAGGCATAAGGAGAAGGCATAAACCATAAGGAGAAGGTTGTCAGAACAAATGATGGTGCCTGAATCAGGCTATCAGAACTGGTCTCCTCAAGATACCCTAGTCTCATGTGGAGCATTTTGAGCAAAGGACAATGAAATACCTAGAGGCAGAGGAGAAGCTTTTGCCTTTGCCTGAGTCCTCCATCCTTCCCTAATGACTCTCCTTCCCTAGTGACTCTCTAAGAACAGTCACTCCATTTCCTAAAAAAAGAACCAGTCACTAATCCCCTCTTTATTGACCTAGACAGATGTAGTTTGGGGAGATATCATCCAGTTGAAGATTCACCACTATATATTTTCCTTCAGAGCAAAAGATGATGTCTCCCCCACCTCTTTCCTAGATGTCTTAGGCCACTCAATATTGAATTTATACCATTTTCCTCCCTAACCTGCATAATCACCGTATCGCCCCATGCACATTATTAAACTGATTGCTTTTCATGCCTGAAGCTGTTTTGTTTACTGTCCAGCCAAAGAAGAATCCAGAGGAGTTGGGGATTTTCCCCTGTGCCCCAACAACGGATGGTCTTAATTAACAGGGGTCATGTCTCCTTTGTATTGGAAGGGAAGGAGGAAGTGGGAATAGAGGTTGATGAGTGGAAACTTTAGTGGAAAATGAAGTCATTCCCAAATAATAGTTTACATTATTTCAATGTGCTGATTAACACAAGTGCTTGGACATAATCTCAGGATCCTTGTCAACACAGTAGTCCATAAAGCTGTAGGCACTACAAAACAATCTGGATTGACACATGAGATGAAACTGATTTGCCAATTCTGACCTAGGATTATTGTTCATTTTTTAAAATTTATTTATTTATTTATTTATGTGGAGAGGAACTGGGGTGTAGGTAAGAAGTGCAGGAGGTGACATGATTCACCATAGAGGGGGGAGGAAAACAGGCAGATCTACTGAAATACACTGCTGAAGAGAGCACAGGCAAGACAGGAGAGGTCTGCTGTGCCATGTGGGTCAGCTCCCTGGCAGCAGATTGAGCTCAGGCCATAGGGGTGAAGAGTGCTGAGATTTAACCTCTAGACCACCAGGGAGGCCCTATTGTTCTTTTTTATCTCTTCCTCCCAGAGGGAAAAAAATGTGGAGATGAGTTTTAAAATGTAACTGAGAAGCAAATGGATGAAAATAGTGGTGAAAAGTCCTCAAGGAGACAGTGACTGGGTAAATTACATCATGGACTATGTATGACACAACCTTTTAAAAGAACGAGCTTATTGAAAGAATTGTAGCACTGATGAGAAAGATTTCCAAGACATGTTGTTACATTAAAAAGCAGATCCAGAACAATTATACAGGTAGCTCATTTATGATTGTTAAAATAAATCCATGTGTACACACGCACATTTATATTTGGAAGCTTTAAAAGTGTGAGAGTGAGCCTACTAGGCTTTTAAAAGCCTCTGAGGAGGACTGCATGATTGGGATAAGGAATAAAGGGAAAATTTCATTGTGTACTATAGATACTTTTATATTGAATTATTTATAACAATTTTTAATTTCCTTTTTAAAACAAGGAGAAAAAAGATGAAATGTCTGGGCTCTTTTATATTCAGACCTCTTTGCATTTAATCCAGTAATTCCTCCAGTAATATTCCTTTTTGGATGCCCCACACTGAAAGACTGCAGGAGATGACTGCCCCAGACGGGGCACAGGGTAGATATGAATAAATGTCAGCAGCCTTAAATGTCATTCTCTCTCCCTCCCACTTTCCTAAATTCTACGCACTGCTTCCTTTGCCCTGTCACTCATTTCACTACTTTAAAATCCTATCTTTACTTTCGCTTTCTTGTATGAGTCACTCTTTTTTTTTTTTTAAAGATTTATTTATGCATACAAGCTGGGGTATAGGCCAGAGGTGTGGGGTGGTGAGAGGATTCACCAGAGACAGAGTGGGGAGCAAAACAGGCGGATCTACTGAAGTACACTGCTGAGAGGAGCAGCGGGCAAGGCAGGAGAGATCTGCTGTGCCATGTGGGAATCTCCCTGCTGCAGTGGTTCTGGATAGCTTAACCCGTTGCGCCACCAGGGAGGCCCAAGTCACTCTTTCTGTAAACACTGTAACTAATTGACAGCATCCTCATAACTTTTTCTCTAATTGTGCCCAAATCTGGCTGTTAAAATTATCTTTTCTTCCTATTATCATACTTCTATTAATAATGTTCCTACTTGTGTTCATTTTCTTTCATGAATCTCTTCTTCACAAGCCTACGAAGATTATTTTCCTTCTTCTCATTATCTTTTTCTTTAACTCCCTTAACCTCTTCATCTTCAGTTTTCCCGTCTACCTGCACTTTCATTTCCTATTATAAAGTTGGTCCTTTACTCCATATGCACTGAGGCCTCCTGCTTCCAAGTTCTGTGACCTCCAAGGTCAAGTTCTGTGAAATGTAGTAATTGCATATATTCATCTATTATGTGTTTCTTTCCTTCCATAAAAGAATTGTTCTTAATCACACTGATCTCCCAATACTCCCATTCATGCTTCTTCTTCCTGTTCACATTTTTCTCAAAAATTCTAATTTAAAACTACTTAGCAGTATACCCCTCTTGCAAGTCAGTGTCAATTCTCCATATATATTACAACCCCATTTTTTTTTTTTTGAGAACCTAGACTACAGCAGGGACAGTCCTAAGCACTACTTAAATATATGAACTCATTTAATCTGCACTCACCTGTTGAAATGGATTAATTATGCCCATTATAAACAGGTGTAACTGAGAACCAGCGAGGTCATGTACCTTGTCCTAGGTCACACAGCTGGCTAGTGTCAGAGGCAGGATCCAAACACCATGCCGCTGGCTCTGGAGTCCATGCTGATTGCTGGGGGGTCTGCACTGTTCTCTGGCATGTGTTTCTGAGGCAAAGCTAAGTACTTCTTTCTCTCTGCTCCAGGGACACCATGGACTCACCTCTAATCTGATACTCAGCATTTCACACTGCTACTTACTGGTATCCTAACAGGGACACAGACCTCTTGGAGGTGAGAAATTGCGCATCTCTCTATCCTTAAACCTGTACTTGCACCTGGCACTAGAAGGTATTTCACAGAGGGTAAAGAGTAACACAAATCTGTAGAGTTTTAACAGCATTTCAGCCACACTATACACCACACACTGTCAGGGTAAAGTCAACTCAGTGACAACTTGCATTCCAAATGGTCAGGCTCTAGTCTTAATAACATAACAGAAAAATAGTTTAGAGGAACTGTCATGGTACATCAGTCAATTCCAAAAGTAAATTTAAGGTGATTCCACCCTAAGAAGACAAGAAAGTGGTAGATTTTTAAATCACCAATAATGCAATGCCGGGATTCTAGAATTACCTGAAAGCGCATCATAGAACTCGTCCTCACTACAGATGCTGAGAGGTGGCGAGCCTATGACCAGAGACTGCTCTAATTCATGATGTTCTGTAGCCAGAGTCTCTAACGCTTCTGACAAAATTTTGTTTTTTTCCTGTTCTTGTTCCAATTTAAAATTTCTCACCTAGAAGAAAACAGATATACAAAAGACTTCAGAGTGAGGCGAAACACTGTCATTTGCTTTTGATCCAGTTAAATTGCAACATTGAAAAGGAAGCAGTTTTGTTATACACACATGGATGAATGAGCAAAATTACTAATTTTGTTCCTCCCATGGGGCCTTTCCCCACAATAGCTCTAGCTAATGAAACAGATTGAGAACTAGCAAATAAATTCAGATCAAATGATTACGATCCTAGTATAAGAACATCAACCAACTCAGAAATCATAGAAACATTTTTTTTTAAATTGAGTATATCTGTCAACGGTAACCATGACTTTAAGAAGTCAGCGAGCTTTTGAACAAAAGAATTAAAGTCACTCTAAATGTTAAAGTGTGTACTTAAAGCATAAGATATAATTTACTCACTTCCTAAATAGACTGTATATGTGAAGAAAACAAGATGGTAACATTAATGGTTAATGAAGAAACTTTGATTTTCAATTTGTGATTCCTTATTTTGGTTTTGATTCCTATTTACCTTGAATTTAGTATACTTAAAAAAAAAGATTATAGAAAAGACAGCCTGCTTTTATTCTCCAGCCTTTGAAGGAAAGTCTATTCCTATCTTATTCAAGAGACTCTGAAGCTTTGCACTTGACTTGAAACCTTGTAAAATTTAAGTGACCTAATGTTCATATAAAATTGCAGGTACTGGATTTGGCATGAACAGTCTCACCTAACATTATACGAGAACTCTAGAAATCACAGCTATTCTGTAAATCTCCCTAAAGTAGTCCCATGTGGAACTCTGAAGGGTCAGAAAGTTGGATCTATCATCGCCCACTAAGTCCTCTCAGAAAACTCTTGCTCCTCAGTTTCCTCACCTACAAAACAGGCATTGTACTATCATGGAATCTAACCAGCGTTCTTCAACTCAGAGATGCTCAAAACTTTAACAACAGAACCTATTCTCACACAGGATCCCATGACATAAAACATGGGAACAAGAACTGTCTAATGTTTGGGAACAAGAACTGTCTAATGCCACTGGGTAAGGACTGGGAGCCCTGCCTCTTTAACCTTTCCCTCCCCTTCCATCCTGAGGTTGCTTCAAAGTCCAAAGACAGGGGCTGTTCCAACAGTGTGAAAAGCACAGGGTGAGGGGACCCCACAAGCCTCCTGCAGGACTGTCTCTGGGTCTGGGGGTAGTGGGGCTCTCTCACCACTGCCCTCTGAATGGCTCTGTTGGATCTTACCCTCTCACTTCCTGACTCCCAGCTCTCATCCTCCCCCTCTTAGCTGCCAAAGATAAAAGAATCTCCTCTGTTCTAACTCTAGAGCATTCTGCAGCCTGAGTTTCTAAGAGCTACACACTAGATACAACACATGAAGAGTCCCAGATTGAACTTCAAATAATGGTTTTGTTGAAATGTTTAGCTTATAACAGAAAAAATTAAACCTTTATTATTTTAGGAATAGTTTCTCTCTTCAGGAACCTAAGTATTTACTGTTAAAACAAGATTACAGTTGTGATAATGATTTAAAAATAGCAACAAACAGTAAACAATAATGGGCAAACAACATGCAAAATTGAAAAAGAAATACTTAGAGAATCACACTATTCAGGAAACTGCAAACCACATGCAAACATTCCTATCACTTAAAGTTTATCTCCTGAAAAGAAAACACTCTTACCATGGCTGGAATCAACTTAGAAAATAAGATTGTCTTTCCTCCATTTGAACGGTTAGACAATTCATGTGTCTATGAACAAGGACTACAGAACGAAGCAGAATGTCCAAAATGATTCATCCCTTGAATGGAAAAGACTTTGCAGTGCTGCTCTCTATGCACATTCCAAAATCACCACCTCAAGATTTGAACTCTCATGCCCACCCGCCCACCCTTCTCCCTTTGAGCTTCAGCTTGAGATTTTAAGTATCAAAACGCAGATGCACTGTTAACACCATCTTTTCATGTAAGAATCAAATTATCCCTTCGAGTTAACAAATACATGCATTTTTAAATATAAATTCATCCAGATTTCAGCCAAGTGGCAAAAAACCAAAATTTTATTCAAAACCCAATTTATCCTTTATCAAAAATAAGTTTCCTTTCATTTCTACCACCTCGACATCTGTTCTCACTTGCTCTTAAGAGGAGTGAAAGGAGTGGGAAGCAGAAGGGGGAGAAGAAGCTCTAACCTTGTTCTAGTTCTTACCTTGTATTTATCTTTAAATTGATCTGAGAACACTTGTGTGTCAGTTTCAAGAATTAACAGAATCTTCTGCATTGAAGATAATTTACTCTATCACTACCCACAAAGTGGCAATTTCTCTTGTCATGTAAACTGGTAAATCTGAGAGAACATTAATACATCACAGAAACTGCTAGTAAAGAGCTCTTTCAGAGCTGCTTTAGAGAAGTATCTAGGAAAATACTTAAGTGTGATTGATATTTTTTAGTCAACTAGAAGAATCACTGAAACAGTATAATGTCAAATGCTCTAAATCCCAATGTTTTAATACTACAATAGAAGGTATTTTGCACTTGATAGTGTAGAACTACAAATAAACTTGCAAGACAAAAGTTCATAAAATCCACATTACACTTTCAAACAGTTTCCAAATTGTCATTTACTAGCTCAGAAACCTTGTTGTAATAAAAACAGTACCTTTTATGCAATGCCTATTTTCAATAGCAGGCACAGGGCTTTATTTCTATTATGTATCAATACAAGCATGTCAATTATGCTTTTTCAAATTCTTAAACCATAACAATTATACTAGTTAATATTAAAAGAACAGGGCCTCCCTGGTGGCACAGCGGTTAAGCGCTGCGCTGTGGAGCTGTTGGCAGCGGCGACAGGAGTTCGACGCCCGGGGAGAATCCCACATGGTGCGGCAGACCTCTCCTGCCTCTCCCGCTGCTCCCCTCAGCAGTGTATTTCTGATCTGCCTGTTCTGCTACCCGCTCAGTCTCTCGTGAACCCTCTCGCTGCCCCACACCTCTGGCCTGTACCCCAGCTTGTATGTATAAATAAATAAATCTTTAAAAAAAAATTAAAAGAACAAAGAATTTCCTTCACAAAACTAGTGGAGACCAACATATGTATTTATAATTACATTAGAATATTTCTAGGATAAGAGTTTATTTTCAAATTCACATAATGAAATTTATACTTCAGTCCTATAACTTTCCAATACAAAAATGAACATGTAACCAAGTCAAACTTGACATTAATGCCAAACTTTTTTTTTTAAAGATTTATTTATGCATACAAGAGCTGGGGTGTAGGCCAGAGGTGTGGGGTGGTGAGAGGATTCACCAGAGACAGAGTGGGGAGCAGAACAGCAGACTGACTGAAGTACACTGCTGAGGGAAGCAGTGGATGAGGCAGGAGAGGTCTGCTGCGCCATGTGGGAATCACCCTGGCCGGGTATTGAACTCGTACTGCAGTGGCTGCAGACAGCTTCAAAGTGCTAACACTTAACCCGTTGCGCCACCAGGGAGGCCCAAATGTCAAACTTTGCACACTCAGTGGTGAACACAAACACTGTTCCATGTCTGCAGTCCCTTAACTCTAATGCCACTGTAAGCCTTAGAGGTAGTCTCCTCAAATTGCTTCAACCCGATCATCTTTCAACTTTCTCCACGTCATGCTGACAGGTTAAAGTAACAACGGGTACTTCCAAAGTTTTCTTCACACCAACAGTAAATGAATGCCAGCGAAAGAATCTGGAGTTTAAAAAAATGGTCATGAACTAGCAAGCAAATACATATCTTGTCTCCTCTCTCATGCTACAAAGTATCCTGCAGAGTGGTTAAATCAGGCAGCAACAATAACTAAGTCTAGCGAAGATATACCCCTCAGTGGGAATAAGTAGTATTCACAGAACGCTATGTCCACTGTAGGACAGGGAATTTTTTTCGACAGCATAAGCCTCATCATCTCCATTCTTACCCATTGGGACTGGATATCTGGCTACTAATAACAAAGAACATCTTAGCTTTAGAGTGGATTAGAAGATTTAAGTTTAACAGTTTAACTTCACCTCTCAGATAGGAATTACAATGATACTTATTTCTGTGATTATAGGACCAATAATGTACTGACTTCAAAAATGTTTTTAAAGATATGTGCTTTAGGTGACTCATGTTAATGCCACATAGTTGTTCAAAAGCGAGTCTGCTGTTTACAGCTGGCAAGAGCTCCTCTGCGCACAGAAGACCAGTGCACTGTCTCGTGGTGGTGGAGGAAGAAACACTCATGTGAACATAAATGGTCAGTGTCACTTCTGACAGGCAGAATCACTCTTTTACACTCAGGATCCAGGAAAATTAAGATTTGGTCCCATGTCTGTGGCACGATCAGAGTGGAAATCCAATCTCATGACTGTATAATATACATTTTCTTTGTTTTACAGATTTACAAAGTACCTTCACATACATTAAATTTTAGGGTTTTCATTAATTGGAGTGCCCTTCTATACTGTTATTCCATCACCGCTTTTTCAAATCTAATGCATTTCCTTATGTTCCTGAAGCCTTTTTTCAGTCATCCCTACCACTTAAAAAAAAAAAGACATTTAAAAATAAATATGCATAAGTGGCCAAGGCAGATTTGTCAGATTGGAGGAAAAGGAGATGATGTAGGACATGCAAGTAGGTTGTGGGTGGGGAGAGGGGGCTGCAAAGACTTTACAGACACAGTAATAAGTCCAGTTTTAACTGAATGACACGGGGAGCCACTGGAGGTTTGCAGGCAGAGGAGTATTATTATTTGCTTTGGATTTTAATGTGCTCTCCCTGGCTGATATGCAGAGACCCAGGGGGAGGTCAAGAGCAGAAGAAAAAATATCCCCCACTAGTCTACTGCAACAGTTCAGATAAGAGCTGCGTAATAGTAGTACTGGAGAAGGAGGATCCTGGACATATTGTGTAGGCAGGCGGAAATGACTGGCTGAGGGACTGACCATAGGACGTGAGAGAAAAGAGGAACCAAGGATAATCCACGGTTTTGGCCTGAGCTACTAAAGGCAGAGTAGCCGTGACCTAACAGATGAAAACAGGAGGAAGAATGGGGACAAGTTACTCAGTTTCCTATATGGCAGTCTGAGGTATTAAACTGACTTCATTAGTATCACATCAGGTATTCAGGAAAGAGATCCAGACCAGAGATATAACTCAGGGAGTCACTTGCAAACAGATTATATTCTAAGCCTAGGTAAGAATACTAATGGAGAAAGTGAAATCGAAATGAAACTGAGGTCCAAGGACTGAGATTTCCTTCTAATAAGAGAGATGAGAAAGAATAAGCAAACAAACAAAATGAGAGAAGAAAGATGAATAAAAGGAAAAGCAAAAATGGGTGGTATCCTAGAAGTCCAAAGGAATTATTTCAAGGAGGAAAAAGTGGTTAACATTGATGATTAAATACTATGAAAACTAAGAAAAGACCTCTAGATTTGGTGATGAGGGAGTTAACTGTCAACATAACAAAGAGAGTTTCAGTGAAGTGTTGAGGCAAAGGCCTGAATGGAGAGGATTAAGAGAAAAGAGAGAAAGAAATCTGTTCTTTAAGAAGTTTTGATACAGAGGAAAAAAAGCAGTCCAGTTGTGAGAGGAGAGAGGGAGGGGGTGGTGGTCAGTAAGGTGTTATGGGGGACAATCCAGCATTTTTCTACATGATGTCAAAGATTCCACAGAGAGGGGGAGTTACTGATGGAGAAAAGGAGAGAACTGCTGCAATGAGTTTCTTTAGTTGGTAAAAAAGGATGGGATCTAATTCCTAACTCTATAGCTCTTTACTAAGAGCATGGGAAGTTCACCCTTAATTGCAGGAAAAAAAGTAGCAGCAAGTATGTGCAGAATAGATGGACAGATATGTGTAATGAATTTTATAACTGCTTCTTTTGTTTAACACTTTGTGTGCCAGCTATTTTCTGTGCCACCGCATGAATGGTATAAGCATTCAATAAAACACACACAGCTCCTGAACTACTGAATATATTTTAAGGAAATTTTAAATGCATAGAGAGTAAAGTTTCTAGACTGAGTACGATCAAAGAAATAGCTTCTAATAGTTCCAAATAAATCCACCGTGGCGTGAAAAACCAGAGACTAGATGAACACGTGAATATGTGACTACGTGAGCAGACCACAAAGTGTTAAGTACATGTGAGAAATATAGAGAACAGGAAACAAAGTGCTTATCAATCTATACGTATGGGTATGTGATGTAACTGAGTCCCTGAACACTATGCACAACATAAAAAAGCTTGTCTTGAGATAAAAATGAGCTCATTTCCAAGGCCCTCCAAACTATCATTCACACTGACCTGATGAACCCAAAGCAGGACCACTATTCAAGCTGTCAATTTTAACTAGCACCATTTATAAATACCTCTTTCCCACTGGTACTGCCATCTTCTTTAACCTGGGTCAAACTAAAAGAAAAGAAAATCCTGCTGGGAATTAATTACTAATACCTCCCCCCTCTGCCCTTAGGTTCCACTTTGGGAAAGAAGGCGGCGGCTTCCCTGGTGCTGACTTACTGATGTGTTCTAAGGAAAATGACTTCAATGGGGCTTGTTAAGCTGCAGTTTCTACTAATAATCCGTCATGTCAATTACTTCCAATATATATTCACACATTTAAATCTAGGAGGAATCTGGGGAATGACTGGAGACTTTTCTTTTTTAAAGATTTATTTATTCATGCATACAAGTTGGGGTACAGGTCAGAGGTGAGGGGTGGCGAGAGGATTCACCAGACACAGGCTGGTGAATGGGGAGAACAGGCAGATCGACAGAAACACACTGCTGAGGGGAGCAGCGGGCGAGGCAGGAGGGGTCTGCCACGCCATGTGGGAATCTCCCTGGCCGGGTGTCAAACTCGCATCACCGCTGCCGAAAGCTCCACAGCGCAGTGCTTAACCCGCTGCGCCACCGGGGAGGCCCTGACTGGCTACTTCTTTATATAGACAGCTCACTGCACAGGTATTTAAGTGTATTTTTTAAGTAAGTGGGGGTTTTAAAGAGTAAGGTGATAATGGACAGATCTAAAAATAACCTCCATTAAAATTATACCAATGGGAGACTGCTAGTATTTACAAATGACAATGTAACTATTGTAGTTTTTATATTTCTTAACGAGAGAGCGGGGTCTTCTGAATCACAGGTATAGTTCACGTCCCCAGCATGCTCCAACAGTAGATTCAATGTACACGTGCTCTACTGCCTGTTTATGGGTTCTGATATTTAAAATAATTTGGTACAAGATCATATAATTTCTCTTTCAGTGACAAAGCTGAATCACTTGACAGTGATTAGAACATTCACATAAGGAAACTTAGCATAAATTTGAAATTTCCTAATTATGTAAGATTTTACATTCCAGAAGTAGCATTTTCAGGACTATATTCCTAAAGGAACATCCATGTATAATTCCCATATTATTCTAGAATATAATATAACGTATTAAAAGATTAAAATGTATTACAATGTATCCAAAAGATTTTTATGTATCACATAAATTACAAAACAGAATGATAAACTGCCATGGAGGGGTACCCACGAAACACAATGCAAGCGACGTCAAGGTAATGTGTAATAAATTGGTGTTGGCTATATTAAAATGGTAAAATTCTAAGTCAACCTATTTAATAAAGATTCTCAAATTGCAAAGTTTATTTTTCAATCACATCTTTTTAAGTCACCTTTATATTTAACAGTTTGTGACTGTAGCCCTCCTGGAGGGGGGCCTGGGACATGATCAAAGGTAAGCTCTGAAACTGTTTCTAAATGAATGATTATGAAGGTGTATAGTAACAGGAGAGGGAGGCGGAGGACTGAAGCAGCGCAAAATAACTAACTACTATTACTAATTATTTCAAAACTTACCAAGAAAGTAATCATTTTAAGTGCGGGTTCTTAAGGAAAAATGACTGAAAATTTCATTCTCAACTTCAGTATGAGAGTTTAACAAAAAAAGGACTTTACCTTCCTCAGCATTTGTACAAACAATAGTTCTGCTTACACAGGGCTACTTCTATCTACTACTGATAAACTATATGCATAACATTTTGCAGTTTAAAAGTAGGTCACGGGTGCCTTGGGGGTAGGAATGATGTGACGACACTCATCTGAAGGGAGATGTGATCCTAAGCCCCTGAACCCCAGTGTCATAAACCAACTTTACCTTGGTAAAAAAATACAAAGGTAGCTCATTAAATTTTTCTAACAAGCTTATGAGGAATGTACATGAATAAACAGAAGACCATAGTGCTAAAATGATTTGCCAAAGGTTAGCATAGGAATGAGAACAAAACAGAAGCCAAATCCCTAACCTTTCCAACCCACAGTGCTACAATGACTAGATGACCCAATAATACTGCTGATGGAGAAATATAACCAAGAGTCTTAGAATTAGAGGATCATACCTTCAGGGGGGAAGGGCACTGGGGAGAGGGGAACACTAGTGTTTACTAGATTGATAGAGCAGGCAAATTAGGAAAGTGTGGCCATACAGGGAATACAGCAAAGCATTTGTTAAAACGACCACTCAACCCCCTGTCAGGGATTGCAGCACCTTAAAATCACAAATTCATTAGGTAGATTAGCAACCTAGATGAATCCATGCCCTCGAGGAGAAAGGTTTCTCATTCCAAGAATTAGTAGATCAGGCCTGTGCAAAATCTGGCTTAGAGTCCAGGTTGAGCTGGAAGGTTTGTTTGATTTTGCCCTTTTTTTTTTTTTTTTTTAAATTAGAAGACCCAGTTCTAGCCAGACTTAGTAGAATCAGGACTTCCAAGAAAGAGGGAGGTTTGTGTATTCTGACAGAGATTGCTAACTTTTCCTAGTATCTACTCTCCTCTCCTTCCTTATTAAGAAGCCCAATTTGTTAGCTTGCTACATTGCCACCCTTCAGCTAAAAGACTACTTCTCAGTCTCTCTGGAAGCTGTGCCCGTATGACTAAGTTCTGACTATGAAGAATGGAAGTATTGTGAATGCACCAGTTCTCCTTAAAGGGAAGGGCACACTGTTTGCTCCCTTCCTTTTCCTACTAACCAAAATGATTAGAATTTGGTATTTGGCATAGACCTTAAGACATAAAGTTACTATCCCAGGCCCAGACTGCTCACCTCCTGTCTTCTTTAAGGTGAAAAAAAATTCTCTAATTTATTTAAACTAATGTTATTTGGTTTGGTGTTTTGTTTATTAAGTAATAATACTAACTAATAATAGCATTTTTTCAAAGTATCAAAGATTATTCTGATGTGACTCCTATATAAGAACTGATTTAGAAGAATTTCAGTTTAGTTTAGAAAATATTTCCTGAACACCTACTACTTCAAATAGTGCTTGGGATACAGAGCAGAATATTAGTTAATCCTCGGAGAGATTATAATCCAGTAAAAGGGAAAAAGACACTATGCATTTTGGGCCCAGCTCAGTTTTTAAAAACACAAACCCATCATTACTTCCTTATAAAAGCTGTTCAATGGTTCCTTAACCCATGACTTTTAAGAAAATATTAGTCTTTTATATTACTTTGTGTCAAAAGTATTAGACAATGACATCCCCCAATACAGTATGCTCTACTTGGCTATGGTGTCCTCACAGGGTCCACGTCTCCCAGTAACGCAGGGAGGAGTGGCAGCTATTCAGAGACTGCCGAAAGCGCCTTCTTTCAAGGCACTGTGATGCACTACAGTTTACCAGAACTTGGTTACAAATATTTATAACCTGTATTATTGAGTTTTAGTTAACTCAAAAAAACACATAACATCAAGACTGTTGCAAAAGAACTCCAGATTGTGATAATATTAATGATGCAAACAAAGTGAACAGAATAAGGCAAAGGCTTCCACAGCTAATGTGAGCTCTCTGTCAGTTACCCCGGTAAAAAGATGCCACATGTAATCAGATAAGATGCCAGTCACTCCTCCAGAAGAGTACACACAGCACGGATGTGTGGATATAGTGTGGGCTACTCTGATAATTATGTGTTATTATTATGCTTGAAATATGACCTAATACACCTATAAAGTCACAACATTTAGCTTTACAGTTCCAAGTATCCAGAGGGTAATGGTAAATCGCCCCAATGTTAAAGTTATGTGATATTCACTTCTGATGAACACTTTAAATTTCTTCACTAGATATAACAAATGTTTTTAAGACACCTTTAATCCTTCTTAACAAAAAAAGCAAAAACCTCAAATCACTTGTGGAAATATCCTCCAACTACAAAAAAAAAAAAAAACAGTAAACAGACAAAAGTATAATGAAAAGCAAAGATACAGTCCCTTGTCAGAAAATATTGCTTTAAGATACACAGACAAAACTGCTGAAAATAAGAACGATTTAGTGTTGGATATCTGTTCTGTGAAAAATTACAGATGCTCTGAGTATCTTACAGTAAGTTATGTTTGAATAAAGAACCATAAAAACTACTTTCTTTATGAATCTCCAAAGGAATATATACCAAAGAAGATATATTATCAACAATAAGAAACTAAGTAAAAATGTTTTATGGAAAAAAGGACTACATATAAATGTAACACACTGAGAAGTACTTATTTTGACCAAAATTTTAAAAATATTTTGATAATTTTGATATTAAAATGTGATTAGAAAAATAAAAAAACTTGCAGCACTCTCAATCAGCAATTAAAATAAAAATTACAATAATTCATAATGCAAATAATTTAATATAGCACACTGAATTATGCATAAAAAGGAAATACATCACATTTGAGTTTGTATTTATTCAAGAAATATATGAACTGAGTTTAAGTCTATCAATATAGAGAGAAATTCAACTTCTACATTTCTACTTAATGAAGCAAAATTATAAGATCATTACACTATATGTGGAAAAATCATTAGATAAAAGTAAAGCAACTGAAAAACTAAATTTAAAGAATTATAATCATCTACGTGTGTGTGTGTGTGTTTGTGTATAGTATAATAGTAAACTTCTTTAACATGAAACAACCTGAAAAAAGTCTACCAAAAAAAAAAAATGTAGAGCAAGCCAACTTACTCAATGCTAAGATATTAAAAGTACTGATTTTAAAGTAAGGACTATCACAAGTTTTTTCTCAACAGGTGATCTTGTGAAGTTCTAGTGATACAATTAGTCAAGAAAACAAAAGACAGAAAATCAAAAGAAAACTACTATTTTCAAACACTATCTCTCTACACAGAAATGCCAAAAGAATTAAGAATTGGGGCCTCCTGGGTGGTGCAGCGGTTAGGCGCTGCGCTGTGGAGCTGTCAGCAGCAGCAATGTGAGTTCGATGCCTAACAGGGGAGATTCCCACATTGCCTCACAGACCTCTTCTGCCTCGTCCAGCTGCTCCCTTCAGCAGTGTGTTTCCATCGGTCTACCTATTCTGCTCCCCACTCTCTCTCACCACCCCACGCCTGTGTTCTGTACACCAGCATTATATGCATAAATAAATCTTTTTTAAAAATTAAGAATTGTTCAGATTTACTAAGAAAGTTTAGTGAAGTTGCTAGATTAAGAGCAACACACAAGAATCAACATTAATTACAAAGCAAACTGCAGGCAGCCATTTCTCTGCCCACCTGTGCCTATGCAGGTGCTTTTCCTTACCAACTCTCACTGTGCAAGGCAACGGCCTGCCTGTCTCCCCGTGATCTGCACCATGCAGGCCTCTCTCTCAGCAAACCTGCTCCCTCAGCGGGCGGCTCTTTCTGCCCACTTGTGCCTGTGCATGTGTCCTTTACTTCCTTGTCCTAATAAACCTGTTCTTTAAGTAAAAAAAAAAACAAAAACAAAGCAAACTGCAATCCCTTCCACAGTGAGCTGCCTTTGGCACCTTAGGCAATAATTAGTTGACCATATGTCTGGTTTTATTTCTGGACACTCTGATCTGTTGCCTTGACCTGCAGGTCTACTTTTTCAACAGCACACATACTCTTTCAATTATTTAAGCTTCAAAATAAGTGTTGAGATCACGCAGTGAAGCTGTGTAACTTTCTTCTTTCAAAATGCTTTTGCTGGGGCCTCCCTGGAGGTCAGGGGTTAAAGGACTGTCAAGCTATCACCAGCCACTGCAGCCTGACTTAGAATCCCCTCCAGGGAGCTGACCATATGGCACAGCAGACTTCTGCCATACCTGTTGCTTCCCCTCAGCAGTGTATTTCAGTAGATCCGCCTGTTCTGCTCCCTACTCTGTCTCTGGTGAATCCTTTCACCCCCTCACCCCTTACCTCTGGCCTACACCCCAGTTCTTGTATGCATAAATAAAAACATATTTTAAAAAAGCTTTTGCTATTCTAGGCTCCTTGCATTTCTATATAAAATTTTAGAATCACTGCTCAATTTCTTTAAAAAATAAACTGCTGGATTTTTGTGATTACTTTGACTATAGATAATCAATTTGGAGGACCTGACATCATACTGAGTATTCATCTAGACAATGTTGAGTATTCTGATATAAATAGAAGATACCTCTTCGTCTATTTTGGTCTTTTGTTTCTCTCAGTAATAAAACAAAATCCATATACAAAAACTAGCTCTTAACAGATCAGAGACCCAAATGTAAGTGCTAAAATTAGAGTTCTTCCAGAAAAAAACACAGGAGAAAATCTTAGTAAATATGTGTTTGGCAAAGATTTCTTAAGTAGGTCACACAAAGCAATAGATAAAATAAGACTGAAAATTTGACTTCATCAAAATTAAAGTTTTGGCTTTTCAAAAGCTAATGTTAAAAAAAAACAAAAGGCAAGCAAAGTACTGGGGAAAAATATTTGCAATACATTTATTTGTTCATCAAAGGAATTGTATAAAGAACTCAACTCTGCGACAGAATGACAACCCAATTAATAAATAGGGAAAGGGCTTGAGTAGACATTTCTCCAAAGATATATAAACAGTCAATAACTACATGAAAAGATGTTCAACATCTTCAGTCATCAGAACTATGCAAGTCATTACAATAGTGAGCTCTCACTTTATTCCCACTTGAATGACTATAATTAACATGGCAACAAAAAAAGAGGAAATGACAAGTGTTGGCCAGGATATAGAGAAAATGAAACTCTTGTGCACTACTAGTGAGAATGTAAAATGTTGCCACCACTGTGGAAAACATTTGGTGGTTCTTCAAAAAGTTAAATATAGAATTACGAAATTCCACTCAAGTAATAGTCAAACGAACCGAAACAGATGTCCAAACAAATATTTGTAACAAAATGTCCAAGATGTCTATAGCAGTACTATTTACAATAACCAAAAATTGGAAATACCCAAATGACCATATGGATGATTTGATAAAGATTGTGATATACTCACACAAAAGGAATATTATTTAACCATAAAAATGTAAAAAGTACTAATATATATATGCTATAATGAACATAAGCCTGAAAATGTGTGAAAGAAGCCAGACACAAAAGATCACATATTATGAGATTCCATTTATATGAAATGTCCTAAATGGAAAATCCACATAAAAAGAATATTAGTTTTCAGGAAGTAGGATCTGGGTTATGGGGAGGAGCAATTGCTTAATGGGTATTGATTCCCTTTTGGGGTGATAAAAATGTTTTGGTAATAGAGGCAATGGTTACGCAATATTGTGAATTTCTAAATGCCACTGAATTTTATGCTCAAAATGTTTTCAAAAAGTTTTTTCATTGAGGCAACATTGGTTTACAATGCTGTATATGATTTACAGAAATCACAACTTTCAGGTGCACGTTACTACATTATATACACCACCAAGGCACCAAAAGTCCCCCACCATAATCCATTGTGCTCCCTCCACACTCTGCTCTCCTCCTGTCCCCTCTGGTAGACTCAATTCCACAGTCAGATTTCTAGGATTTACTTAGATTTGCTTAGGATTTCTAGGATTTGCTTAGGATTTGCTCTGGTTGTGTCAGACTTTGTTTTGTCTCTTTATATCCCACATATAAGTGACAACATCTGATATTTGCTTTTCTCTTTCTGACTTATTTCACTTACCATAATTCCCTCTGATGTCATTCATGTTGTTGTAAATGGCAAGTGCTTATCATTTGTTATAGCTAGGGGGATTCCATTATGTATTATATATCACATCTTCCTAATCCACTCATATGTCATTGGGTGGTTAGGCTGTCTCCGTAACTTGGCTATTGTAAATAATACTGCAGTAAACACAGGAGTGCATACATCCCTTTGAATTAATGTTTTGCATTCTTTGGGTAGATACCTAGGAGTGGAATTGCTGGATCATCTAGTAGATCTATTTTTAATATTCTGAGAACTCTTCACACTGCTTTACACAAGGGCTGAACCAATCCACATTTCCACCAACAATGTATAAGGGTTTCTTTTTCTCCACATCCTTGTCAACATTCTTGTTTCTGTTTTTTTGATATGGGTCATTATCGTAGGTGTGGGTGGTATCTCAGAGGTTTTTATTTACATTTCCCTTGCGATAAGTGATGGTGAACATTTTTTCATGTGCCTGTTGGCCATCTGTATGTCCTCTTTGGAGAAGTGCCTATTTAGCTCTTTTGTTCATTTTTTGATTAGGTTATTTGTTTCCTTTTTGCTGAGCTATGTAAGTTTGTTTTAAAAAAATTTTTTTTAAGAAAATCTCACAAACATGCATTTCCCTAATGACCCTGCCATTCTATTTATTCAGAGGTGTTTACACAGGCAAAATGAAAGATTATCTCCACACAAAGACGTGTACACAGATATTCATAGTTTTAGCTCAAATAGCAAAGAAAAGGAAACAATCCAAATGCCCATCAACAGGTGGGATGGGCAGATTGTGGTACAGTCATAAAGTGGAACACTTCAGCAACAAAAAGAAATGAATTATTGATAAATGCAACATCACGATTATCAAAATAATTACATTGAGTTAAAGAAGTCAAACCTTCCTTATCATAAAATAAAGCACAAATTATATGCTTCCAAAGTTCCACAAAATGCCTACTAACCTGTACTGATAGAAGATTATCAACAGTTGCCTCCGGAAGGGGGTAGGATGAAGAGTGGGAGGCATTATAAAAGGCAGAAATAAACTTTTGGAAGCAATAGATGTTATTTCTTATCTCCACAATCACATGTCAAAACTCATAAAATCATGCAGTTTATTGTTCATCAATTATACCTCATTAAAGTTGTAAAAATGGTGATATATACAATATTAAAAACATAATAAAAATGAAGACTGCTCATATACTGACAATGAGAGTTAAAACATTTCTTATGCAGTAAAACATTTTCAAAGAGCATGTATGACAAAGAAAAAATATTCTGATAATATGGAAAGCAATATAGGACATTAAACATTAATACAGAGAATATGTGTTTGCACAGCCACGTGAATAAATTAAGACACCAAAATCTTGCCAGCGATTGCTAGCTTTTGGATTTTATATTATTCTCTATATTTCATAGAAAATAGCCTTCTGTATACACACAAATATTTATACACACACACACACACATCTTTCATATACTCTCATAATATTACAATTAGCAAAAAAAAAAAAACCCTTTAATTATGTCTATTTAGGAACTGATGTTTGCATGAAAAACAAAATGAAATATAGAATCCAACCAGATTCTCTTAAGCACACTCCTCTCTCCATAGTTGCAAAGCTTCAATCTAAAAATATCTTACTCTTATATAATCGCTCACTACAGATTTGTATATTTTATGTATGTTGGAAATACATTTCTGTTTTAGAGATATGCCACAAGAGATAATCTCTTAAAACCAGTGACATTTAATCATAATCTAAACAAATCTTACTTTCAGAAGTCATTCAAAATTTCTGTAGGTCAATAGTTCTGTTGATGAAAATTACTAAAAAAAGCTATATTTAGTAGAAGTAACACCCTACCAACTCTAATTTTTAAATTAAACTTTACTGAGAGATTATATGCAATAAAATACATCCAACTTTAATGTACAGTTCAATGACTTCTCACCAATATGTCTGGGGAAAATGGCACTAGCACCATTATACAGAACATTTCTATTCACATTTTCCTATGCCCTTTACAGTCACTTTCCATATTCCCCTCACCTCTCGCCCAGGCAGCTACTGCTGACTGCTAAAATCATACATTAGATGTGTCTGCTCTCAAACGTCACATAGATGGAATCAGGCAGGACATACTCCTTTAAGTCTGGCTCCTTTCACTCAGAATGTTTTCCAGATTCATTATTTCTTTTTTTACTGCTGAGGATTATCCCCTGTATAGCAATACCATGATTTTCAACTCTACTTTTAATGTCTTCAACTTTATCTCTGGAAATATCTTAAGTCCAGAAAGATAGTAACTTTGCTTTTACAGAAGTTTGATGTTCTGTTGTTTTTGACAAGTGTTTTCATGATCCTCAAACCAGAAAGGAAAAAACACCTTAAATATGCTCAATAGGTTTTAATTCCATCTGAGTAAATCATTTTAAATATTTTAAAACATTACATGGAAAGGTGTTCAACATCGCTAATCAATAAGGAAATGCAAGTCAAGCCAGTTTCACCTGACACTGTTTAAAATGACTATTAAAAAGACAAATGACAAGAGTTATAGCAAGAATGCAGAAAACATAGAACCCTTGTACACTGCTGGTGGAAATGTAAGTTGGCAAAATAACTGTGGAAAATAGTATGGAGGTTCCTCAAAAAATTTAAACTAGGCCTATCATGTGATCCAGCAATTCTACTTCTGGGTATTTATCTGAAGAAAATAAGATACTCAAAAAGATATGTGCACCCTAGTTTACTGCAGGATTATTCCCAATAACCAAGATATGGAAACAACCTGTGTTCCACAATGGATGAATGGATAAAGAAATTAAGTATATACACAATGGAATATTATTTGGCCATAAAAAAATGAAATCTTTGCAACAACATGGCTGGGCCTGGAAGGCATTATGCTAAGTGAAGTCAGTTAGAAAGATAATTACCCTGTGATTCATTATATGTGGAATCTAGAAAATACAGGACAAAAAAAAAAAAAACAAGATCAAAGATAGAGAGAACAGACTGCCGGTTGTATGGGCAAGAGGTAGGGGGTTAGAAGAAACGGGTCAGAAGGTACAAACTTTCAGTTAAAAAACAAGTAAGTCATGAGATGTAATGTACAGCCTGATGCTGTAGTTAATAATATGGTCCTACATATATGAAATTCGCTGAGAGTAAATTTTAAGTTTATCACAAGAAAAAATAATGTATGTTACTAAATCTATTGTAATCATTTCCCAATATATACAAATATTGAATCATGTTGTAGAAATGACACTAATATAATTATCAATTATACCTCAATTTCAAAAATATGTATCTTAAACCAAAGCTTCCCAAGTTTTATAAACCATGGCCACAGAGATAACGATCTTTGTATGGCACGTGGGACCACCTGGTTTGGAACTTGAAAAGATCATTTATTTTAAGCCTACTACTTGGAAAGTTCTGTTAAGATATATTTAAACAGCAACTATTCTTGCTTCAATAACCTACATTTATTTTTACAGAACAATTTTATGAGCAAATAAAATTACATTAAGAGAAAATATTGATTTACTGAGCAAATAAAGATATTTGAAAATCCCCAAAGTCCTCAAACAATGAGACTGGCTTCTTATTTTTTCTTCTTCAGGTCCAATTAAAATTTTTTCTGATTCTTTCAAAAGAAAAATAAATTGGCCAATGACTGAACAGGTGCCCAGGCATCCCTTCAAAGTCCAGTATGATGCAACTTCTAAGTTCATCATTCCATTGTGCTCTTTATGCAATAAATAGTCATCAGCCTCCCACACCATGCCAAACATTCCAGGCCACAGGCAATTTGATAAATAAAACAGACAAAAATCCCTGCACTCAGAGAACTTACATTCTATGCGGGGAAAGAAGGTAAATTACTGAAATATCTCCTATGTTAGATGATGGAAAATGTTAAAGGCAAAAATAAAGTTGGGAGGAGGAAAGGAAGCCGTGGGAGACATGATGGCCAGGGGACTATGGAGCAGGTGCTAGCGGACTATAGGCTCACGAAGAGGAGGGGCAGGCAAGGAGAAGAGTACCCCTAGCAGAGAAACAGCAGAAGTTGGGATATAGGGACAGACACAAATCTGTGGGACAACAGGAGACTACAGACCGCAGGACAAAGCCAGGTGGGTGACAGTGGAAGAGAGAGGTCGAGAGGCAGGGGAGCAAGGCCCATCCCACAGGGCTTTGCAGGCCCCTGAGAGCAGGATGGGAAGACAAGAGAGAAGGGCCAGGCTCTGCACTCAAACTTCACGTGGAACAAGAGACTCATTTCTGGTTGAGATGTTTTAAGGAAAAAAAAAGGGGGCCTCCCTGGTGGCACAAGGGGTTAAGTTTCAATACTATGAAGCTATCAGCAGCCACTGCAGCACGAGTTGGATCCCTGGCCAGGGAGCTGACCCACATGCCACAACAGACCTCTCCTGCCTCGCCCGCTGCTCCCCTCAGCAGTGTATTTCAGTAGGTCTGCCTGTTCTGCTCCCCACTCTGTCTCTCGTGAATCCCCTCACTCACCCCCACCCACACCTCTGGCCTACACCCCAGCTCTTGTATGCATAAATAAATCTTTAAAAGAAGAAAAAAAAAAGCATTAGTGAAGAGTGAGAAAGGATGGAATTGGAAAGTAATAGTTGAAGTACTTTGGAGATGTTTAGCTTGGGGAAAAGAAGAATTTACTGGTTGTTCCAAATAGTTGAGGAATTCTCACGAGATAACATTTTTTCGCAATGCTTCAGAGCACAGACTTGAAACCACGAATAAAATAAAAAATATAGAAAGATAGAATCTCCCCTTAATATAAAGTTTAACTTTCTAATATTCATAGCTTTCCTTACATTGGAACGAGTGGCCCTCAGAAGGCATAATTTACATGTAATAGTAGCAGCACAGAGCAGGAGCGAATATCTATGTATTTACTGTGTATCAGATATTATTACATATACTTGGTATACCATCTCACATAACCCTCCCACAATCCTGTGGCATTATTACTGATGAGGAAACTCAATCTTAATGAGATTACATGACCTGCATAGGATCACATAGCCAGTAGATGACAGAGCCAGTACTCAATCCCAGGTCTGTCTGGCTTCAGCTCCATGCTCTTAAGCACCCAAGTACATTTCCTTATGCCCACTGATAGAAGTGCTTGCATAGCATGTAAAATGAACATCTAGCTGGCAGGAAGTTTGGAGAGAGGATTCTCACCAGTGAAAGAAAATTAGATGACCTCTAAGATCCCTTTCTACAATTTTGTAGTTACATTTTTAACTTATTTTAAATTTTTCTCTGGCTCCAAGGTTTACTCAAATTTTATACTTCTAAATATGACTAAAGATCAAATGATAACAATTTCATTACACAATATTTTAAATTCCCTGTTTGATTCTAATGTTTGGGTTAATCATTTTCTGGTTTTGAGTAACACACACTTTACTTTATTGGCTCCTATGTGCAAGTGAAAAAAGGCTTGACTTTTCTCAAGTATATCAATTTCCTTGTCTCATATTTTATATCTGTGGTGATTCAAACATACAACTGCTTTCATTTTCCTATGTCAACTCCATAGACAAAATTCTTTTCAATTCAGCAAACTATCCTTCAAAATACAACAACAAATGAAGATTTGATAGCTAATCTAAAGCACAGACAGATAACATAAAAGCAGAATACAGATATATAGACTTAAACCAAGTCTATGGAAAGTCCATGGAAATCTCAAGAACATTCCCTGCTTTGTGCAGTTTCTTTTTCCCTGATTGGAAGAAGAGGAGGGAACTAAGGAGGGTTGGGGCTGTGCAACCTCTACCACATTCAACCAGAGCAAGTTTTGAGTGGTTTGAAAAATCGTGGGATAATCAATGTCCTACAGGGAAATATGGGCTAAAGTAAGAGGAGATACTTTCACCCTGCGGTTAACATTTGTATAGAAAACATGACTAACTCTACTAATAAAAAATTTCTGTGCATATTTAAATCCATTAGGATGTCCACTATTAAAAACAAAGGGAAAAAAAGAAAATAACAAGTGTTTACAATGATAGAAAATAGAATCCCTGTATACTATTGGTAGGGATGTAAAGTGGTGCTGTGACTATAGAAAACAGCATGGTGAGTCTTAAATTAAAAAGAGAATTACTACCTGATTCAGCAATTCTACTTCTGAGTCCATACCCAAAGGAACTGAAAGCAGGAACATGGAGATATTTGTATATCCATGCTCCGAGTAGCAATGCACAATAGCCAAAAGGTGGAATCAAGCCAAGGGCAACATCAATGAGTGAATGGATAAACAAGATGTGCTATATTCATACAATAGAATATTATTCCGTCTTAAAAGGAAAGGAAATTCTAACACATGCTATAACATGGATGAACTTGAAGGCATTATGTTAAGGGAGATAAGTCACCACCATAAGTGTTAGGATTCCACTTATAAGAGGTTCCTGAAGTAGTAAAATTCAGACACAGAAAATAGAATGGTGTTTGCCAGGGACTGAAGGGAGTTATTGTTGAATGAATAGTGTGTCAAGTTTGCAAAATGAAAACAGTTATGGAGACGGGTGGTGGTGATGGCTGCACAGCAATGTGAATGCACTTAATGCTACTGACCTACCTGCTCACAAATGGTTAGGGTGATAAATGCTATGCTATGTGTTTTGCCATAAATAAAAATCATTTGAAATTTCCCCGAAAATACTGAGCTAAATATATATAGTCAGGTTGTTTCACATTACATGAAAAAAGAAAAAGGCTCCTATTCTAACATCTGCTATATATTTTAACTTGAATTCTTGAAATTACCCATAACAAAGTCAACATCAAATTTAATATGCTCCATATATACAAAAATGTACATAGACAAAAGTATTTACAGAAAACAAAATCATAGTTTCAAGTACAAATCTATTCTTAACATTTTAGCAACCATTTTCTTAGTTACAGATTTATTACTTGCAGATAAATCCCCCAATACAATCATTGTACCTGAACACACTCTGGGGTACAGGCACATTCAACTAATTCACAACAGAATGCTGCAATCCATTATTTTGACACCAGGAAACTGTAAAAACACAGAACTATTTCTGTTACAGTATGAGGGTAGGATCTATAAGTGATGGAGCCTACACAGATACTGTGGACAAACCACAAATCTACCTATTAATTCTCTTAAGGACAAAATAGAAAGAGAAATACAATTATGTCCTTTTAATTGTCCACAAGGAAAAAAAATACCAGTTCTTTAGGGAAAACAAACTCCCTCTTTGCCCTTAGCTCTAATTTCTCATTCAGGATAATATATAGGGGAATAAGAGTATTAGAGGGCAAAACAATAAATCATTAAAGGTAACTTTTTTTTTTTTTTTTTAAGAAATTGAGGGCATCCTCCAACATACAGCTCAATGAGGGCCATTTACCAGTACAGCAGGAAGATTTAGCCTAAGTTATAACATTTTGACAGTTTTAGGATAAAATTTAGAATATCTAGAGAAATGGATGAATTCTTATGTTCCGTAAGTGTTACCTCTATCAAGTACAAATTTTCACAAACAGTTGAAATAGTGTTGAACAGCATTTGCTGTTGAGAACCTGGAATTCAGGTATTTTTTGCAAAATCTAGACACTACACTATGCTAGTCCATTTGCTTATTTCTAAATAGTTGATATTGGGCCTCCCTGGTAACACAGGGGTTCAAGTCTCAGCTATCAAGCTATCGCCAGCCTGCTGGGCCTGAGTCTGATCCAGGCCAGGGAGCTGACCCACATGGTGCAGCAGACCTCTCCTGTCTCACCCGCTGCTCCCCTCAGCAGTGTATTTCTGTTGATCCACCTGTTCTGCTCCCCACTCTCTCTCTGATGGATCATCTCACCCCGACACCTCTGGCTTACACCCCAGTTCTTGTATGCATAAATAAATAAAAATAAACCTTAAGGAAAAATAAAAAGCTGATATCTTTTAGTCAAATTGAGAAATTAGTTTCTACACAGTCACATGAGCATGTGAAACTATCTTCTCTAAGGATGAATTTTCCTAATTCAAGCAGCATGTATGACCTGCAGGTTATTCTTCAACCCTAAATCTGAAGGAAGAAAACAGAACCACACACTGTTGAAGCCTCCTCCTAGCTACAAAACCTTGGGGAAGAAGCTCACCCTCTTTTCAGAAACAAGACTCGCCTCATCAAAAATATAAAGGAGAACAGATCAATCACTAAAAACTGGTTTATGGAGGTGATTCAGAAGGTGAGGAAGTGTTCTTACTTTACCTCTTTTTTGTTGTGGTGGATACCACCTTAGCACCCAATAAAACCTTTGGAAATCACCAAACTGGATGTTTTATAATCTATGATTGATTCTATGACTTTGGGATTTTTAAACAATGAATCCATGAAACAAAATAAGGTATTCAAAATTAAATCATTCCTATCACAGGAAAGAAGTTATACTTACAAACTTCATTTTTAATTGAGCTGTCTAAAATCCAGAACAAAAAGAAAAACTTCCTCACAAAAATATTGCAAGTTAAGGCTGATTTCTCAAGCAAGTTCCAAAAGGCATATATCCTGACTGTAGCTGATGACACGGAAGAAATAAATTATATCCCTACAGCTCAGTGTCCAGTCACCAGATGACACAATAAGTCCATGTCCCCAGCTCCCTCCTACCAGAGGACAGATACTTCCTTGAATCTGTCTCAACCACTGAGCGGAGCGTCTTGTCATTCTTACCATCACCTACTGCTCCCATCAGGGCTTCTTTGATCCAACGCCCCACGCACAAACCACTATGAAGTCCACTTTACTATACATGAGTTGAGCACAAAATCCTATCAAGGTATTTTTCTGAAAATAAAACAAGTAAAGACTATCTTAAATAAAATTGATGGGTTTACCCTTTTTTCATTTGAATCTCACAGCCATCCATGAAGTAGAGAGAAGAGGTTTGTGTTAACAACCTGTGTTACACAGAAGGAATGTGAGGATGTGGAACAAGCTGCTCAGACTCACATCATGAAAAGGGTCCCTGGAGCTGACTGGAACTGGCACCACGAGACTACAAATAATAACAAGTTCATATCCTAAAATTGGTGCTTTTTACCTAGGTCTTCCTCATACTCTCCCTGGCTGTCACCATTTGAATTGTGCAAGGAATAACAAAGATCACAAGGGAAATACTGGTAAACCTTTGAGCAGCTAAAGCAAATCAGACACAGATTATCCACCTTTCCTCTTCGGTGCTGGAGCCAAGGCTCTAAGAAGAAGGAAAGAGCAAGATGGAATATGTTGAGCAGATAAATGGGAAAATTTCTTCAAGTATGGGGGAGTATAAAATTAGAGATAGAACAAAAAAGGGGAGGGGGAACAGGCAAGGGGATGGTGATCATTCTCCTGCCATGTAAAGTATCAAGGAACAGAAAGGAAATTGAGTGAAAAGGAGGTGGCAAGATACAAAAAAACAAAGGGAAAGAAATGCTGAACAATGAAAATAAACGATACTCAAGTAAGAGAAAAAATTGGGAATAGTCAAATCCTCCAGAAGTTTTAGGTTCTAGTTTTAAATATTATGAGGATAGTACTTCAACAGCTCTCAGATGGACAGATGAAGTCTAGGAAATACATTATCGAAGTAAACAAAACAGTGAATAAAGACAGCAGTGATATATTCACTAAATTATAACAAAATAAAATTAGTACACATACAACTTGAAGTCTGGAAAAGAAAAAAATTTGAACAAATCATCCACTTTCATGGGACAGAAAATAATAAATGTACAGATACTAGGGAAAATAAAATCAAAGAAACATGAATGGGACAACTAAAAATTAATTTTAAAAAAGATGAAATAGAAAACAAAGCTAAAGAAAATTCTTTGAAAAATAAAGCCTTAAGATTGATTTTTAAAGAAAGAAATTTACTTGGAGTTATCCAAATAAATATTAAGACTGAAAAAAGATTAAGGAATATGTAATCACAGATCCAACATAAGTTAAAAAGATAATAAAAATATTATGAACATCTTTAGACAATAAATTAATTTCTAGATATGTAGGACTAGCCAAAACTGACTCAAAAAGAAATCGAAAACTAACACAGTCTTTCAACCATTAACGACACTGAATTACTAGTAAAAAAAAAAATCATTAATAGTGAATCATTAGAAGAGTGACTTTTAAAAAATCAGGGCTGAAATGGATTCCCACCATCTCAGCTTCTATTCAACATTGTCCTGAAGGTCCTAGCCAGTAATTAGGAAGAAGAAAAATCAGAAAAACAAGTAAAAGGAATGAAGGTAGAAAGAAAAGAACAAAATTGTAATTATGCACAGATGGACCTTCTACAGAGATTTAATCACAGTCTATTATTTCTGCATTCTCACTTGCCATGTACTCCTCTGCTCACTGCAAATGCTACCAAATCTAACGGACATACTTCAGTGGTTATCTGAACTTCTAGGGCCACTTGTCTCCCGTGGGCTCCCCCATTCTAGACTTTTCCTGTTTCTCTCACTGCTCTTTCTCAGTGCTTTCTTCCTCTTGTAAACTTCAGTATACAATGCTTTGATGCCAGGCTTTTTCCAGCTCTATTTCTCCTCACTGATATTTACTCCTTCAGTTTTATCTTTCTGTTTATTCAGATGACTCTCAATATCAATGATGCCCAAGCTTTTACTGCACAAGTAGGTATGACCTTACTTGGGTGTCATTTCCACTGGTAAATGAATTCTTCCCTACTCCTTTTATTTACTGCTTTAGTAACCTTCTTTCCAACAACGTATACAGTAACCTGAGAGGCATCTATGAATCCACCATCTTCATTCCTCTATTATCAGCTTCTCTTCATGTTGTTTATTTTTAAGTTTCTGTCTGCTTTGTATCTTCCTTTCCTTTTCGATAGTCATCAACTGTATTCAGGTTCATCTTGATTATCTCTCTCTTGAATTCCTACACCTGGTTGCCCCAGCTTTCAGAAAGGCCTGTCCTCTAATCCTTCTCTTATGGCACAAATCTGATTAAATCTCTTCCCAGATTAAAATGTCTTAGTGATTCTAACTGCCCCAGATAAGATTCAAACTATTTAGGCACATTTTCCAAAGTCTTTCAAGAGGACCCTGCTTCTATTCACCTAACCTTGACTTTCTCTATGCTTCCCCTCTCTGTTCCAGTCTTAATGAACTATTTGCTAGAATTCATTCTTTTCCATTCCCTCTCAGGATGCTATGCATTTTTTAAGACTCCATTTAGTCATCTGTTTTCTGAAAACTGACTGATACTGTAGTGTCCGTACTACTGATACTGTAGTGTTTACATTCTGTAAATACTGAATTACAAGAAAATTTTTACAAAAAGTAATAGATATGGGGGGGACGGGGAGGAAAAGGGCACAAAATGGAGTACAAAAGGACACATGGGACCACGGAGATGGATCACAGGTGAATTGGTGGTGGGTTACCCAAGGGGAATACAAAATGTGAAAGACAAACAATAATAAAAATATTAAAAAAAGGTAATAGATATCAAACATATCATGGACCATTATAAAAATAAATGGGGGTTATATCCTTGACTCAAAATGAGAATAAAATTGTGTCTACCTATACCTTAAGCCTAATGCTTCCAACATTAATTTGTAGCAATGCATTTCTGGATTAAGTATACAATAAGGTTTTTCTAGATACCTAAAAATATAGGTATACAAGTTGAATGAAGTGGGCAAAATACAAATTCAAAATTTTTGCTCTTTAAAGAAATTACAATATTCCTTATAGTCCTCATGGAGCTATTACACAATCATAGCTGAATGCCAGAAATGCTGAAAAATCTATGAAATCTTTTTAAAAGAATGTACATAGTAAACACACATTGTACAGATTATAGTGTTGCATAATAATCCTATTATTTTATGGATATTTAAAATATGCTTGGACTATCTTTATAAACAACCCTGAATATCAGTACATGTTTTTTGTTTTTAATATGGAAAACCTAGCAAACTTTTTAATTTACCCCCCATTCTGCAAGGTACATAACTGAGGGTAAAATGATTATGTGGGTCACTTTCACCAACAATTAAATCCAATAGAGTTAACCTTTTAAAAGCTTCTAAAGAAGGCAGACTAAAGTTCTGCAACTATATTTACAGTGATACAAATTCCTTTAAGATCTCAGTTTAGTAAAAATAGTACTGGGACAATGGCTCTGTGGAATTCATGTTCAAATTAATATCTGCTCAAGAAAAATTGAGCTAACTCGCCAATGTTATCAGCTTCAAAGCTGAAATCAAACATGATTTGGACCCGAAGTTAACTTTGGTGTGTTCTCAAATTGAAAAGAAAATTTACATTTAGCTCCTCATATTTTACCCTACTCACATTCCACCGACACATTTCAAACATTTTTTCTCTTTTGAAAAAAAGTATTGCTAGCATTTCTAAGTATTCGAGATGAAGTGGCTTCATTCTGTCTTTGATCCTGATTAAAATTAAGAAACTTTTAATAGCTTTAAAAACTCCCAAAAGCTCTTCACTGGCATCTTTCTCTCCTTACTACCCTTACCCTCCAAATCCAAAAAGGGGGACCGGGAGCAGCAACAGAAAACAACTAGCAACATACTCTGATGTGAGAGAATATGATTCTCCAGTGGTTAAGGCTACAAAGAAAGAAGCCTATGAGTAATCAAAAATCCCAATCAAAACACTCAAGTTAAAAGTCACCTCCCCCAGTCCCCAACTCCAGTATAATTTCCTCTCTCAATACACGCATGCACTTCCCCTCGTTTTCTTGGAAATTTAGCAGCCTCAGAACAGTGGATGGTAAGTTCATCTCAATGTCAGCTAGGGCAGAGAACATGCAAAAAATCACTAACTTGGAAGGTTATTTAGGACAATAATGTCTTTCACTGCCTTACTCCTCCCACTCTAGTCCCACTTGACCTAATACCAATGTTTAGCGAAAAAACACATCACCAGGCTTTTCCCCTAGGGGCTCTCGATGATGCAAAGACACAGAGCAGGAGAACCCCTCTAGGCAGAGAGCCAGGTCTCCGGTTTCTTGCACCCCTCCCCACCGGCCAGCGGCCAGCGGCTGCACCCCGCTCCGCATGCCAGCCAGCGGCCAACTATCCTTGGATCTACTTACATCCCTAGATCGCGGCTGGCCTTCTCCCCCCTCCCCCCCACCAACCGTCCCTTCCCCAGTGTCCTCCGTTGTCCCCGAGGTTGACCCAGCAAAGCCCCAAAGCAAACACACACCCACCCACCTGGGCCGGATCCGGGGATCCCAGCTGGCGCGCTCCACCCTGCGCTCCTCGGCGAGCTCCTGCACGAATGCTCGGCTCGGCCTGTTCCTCCGCCTCCCCTCGGCGACCCAGGGCGGCACCGCAAGGTCTCCCTAAGTCACCTTCGCGTGGCCCGCCCCTGGCTCCGGTGAGGTCCAACAGAGGCGCGGCCCGCCCACAGCCCAGCACTTCACACAGGCGCCCGCGCGGGCCACCAGAGTCGCTGAGCCCCTCGGCCGCAGAGCCGCCCTCCGGGCTCGCGGGCAGAGCGCGGGCAGCGCGGCGAATGGCCTGCGGCAGGCGGCTCCCGCTGCTGGCGTCGTCCAGTCCCTCCTCCCCACCCCCTTCCGAGCTGCCGGCTGGCTAAGGCGCAGGTAGGGACCTGCCAGGGGGCAGGAGAGCCAGCACACAGCAGCCGCCTGCACCCGCACACCGGTGGCCTGGAATTTTCGGGGAAGAAAAGGCTACTCGCGCCTGGAATGCACCCCGGCAGAGGCTCCGGCGAGGTCCTAGAGTGGGCGCTGTGTGGCAGCCCTCGCCTGGAAAGGCCCGCCCCAACAACTTTTCAATGGCTAGCCTGCTCCTAGCCAAAAGCAAAGGATTCCTTTCCTTTCTTCTCAAGTCTTCCACCTGGCAGAAACTGACACTGACACACAGGCTTCCACTGAAGAGTTAATGTCTCTGATTCCAAAATTAACATTTCTTTAAATCCTTGTTGGGCTATGAGCATACGGAAAACGGAAATAATCTTATTAATGTGAAACCATTTTACATGAAATAGATGGTTTCTTATCTAGTTAGACTTGAAAGGCACATAAGGACTCAAAGCACAGGAAACCCACCCCATAAACCCCATACTTACATGTGATGTTAAGGCTAGTGAGAAGTCTGGTTCACTATGAGGTTTTGGTGGGGGAAGAAACACAAACTCTGTTCCAATGGTAGTTTTAAACCCTTTAAATACATATAAATCTATCCTCAGTCTTTAAATGATAAGAACATGGAATATGGAACAAAATTGAATATTCGTTTGACTAGATCCTAGGGAAGTGGAAATTCAGTTCCAACAAAGGTTGGTTATAGTTGCACCTCAGCTGTAAAATCTATAAAAAGATAGGGTCAGACTCAGAAAATATGGAATTAAAGTTAGTGAGGTTTCATGGTGCCACTGAAAAGTTAGTTTGCCTGACTTTTTTTTTTTTTCATTTTAAATTGATAATTAAGTGTGAATGTATTTTGAAACATCACACTGGCATTAAAAAGGAATTTCTGCTACAGACTCATTCTTCCTAGGCTCATTCTTCCTAGTGTCATTTACAGTAGTAGTACAAGGCAGCAAAAACAAAACATTCAACAAGGCTACTTTGTTTTAAAAGGCAATTTACAGAGCACCCAAAATATGTCAGGTACTGAGCTAGGGAACTTCACATAAAATAATTCATTTGTATCCTTATTTTCAGATTTGCAAACAATTTCCAGATAAGTATTAATCTGCTCAAGGTTGAAGTAGCAGAGTTAAGGACCTAGGTGATCTCACTTCAAAGCTCATATTCTTTCCTTTGTCACATTCTTTCCTTTGTACATTCATTATTCATTCAAATATTCACTCATCATCTACTACATGCCAAGTACTATGTTATAGACACAAGTGCTACAAAAGATACAGTTGCTTACTCTAGGAGCTCCAGTTTAGTAAATATATAATGCTATCATGTGATAAGTGCTACAAGAGCAAGGAACTCATGGAATAGAAGGGACAACCAACCCAGTTCTAAAGGGTGAAGCCTGGATTAGGAAATGATGGCAGTTATCCAACAGGACAATCCTGAGAACATTACACAATAGAATGGCCAAGGGGAATTTGTGTGTTGGGGTGAGGGAAGAGGAAGTCAGACAACAGAAATACAGAAGTAAAATGAAAGGACTTGATAAAGGTAGGGATAAAAAAAGGACGAACCAAAGACAGCTCCCTTATTTCTGGCTTGAGTTATGGTATAAGTACTGATTCCATCTTTTAGTTGAATTGATAATTTAGTTTTAGACACAGTGGTTTTGAAAGCCTCTGACATAACCACATGTTCAAAAGGCAGCTGGATATACTGGCTCCAAGTTCAGGAAAGATCTAAGGTGGAGATATCTGAATCATGATGGATTTCTGGTTGAAGGTGTAGGTGAGATCAGCCAGGGAGTGAGAAGGCCACCCACAGAAACCTCAAGGCACAGGTAGAAGAAAAGATGCTTTAGAAGAATGAGGGACTCCCTGGTGGCGCAGTGGTTAAGCATTGTGCTGTCAAGTCGTCAGCAGCTGCAACACGAGTTCTATGCCTGACAGGGGAGATTCCCACATGGCGGGGCAGACCTCTCGCTGCTCCCCTCAGTAGTGTGTTTCCATTGATCTGCCTGTTCTGCTCCCCAATCTGTCTCTGGTGAACCCTCTCACCGCCTCATGCCTCTGGCCTGTATGCATAAATAAATAAAACTTAAAAAAAAAAAAAGAATGAGAATGAACTGCTAAAAAGGGAAAAGCAGCCAGAAGGGGGAGGCACTGTGGAAATCACAGAGAAGAATTCAATCAAGTAAGAAGCAGTCAAATACCAGATCCTTCAAAGGGTCAGAAAGATAATTTAAAGTTGTCTTCTGATTTAGCAATCAAGAGATACTGACAAGAACAGTTTCTGTGGACTAGTTGAACAATAAATAACAGAAGGTACCACATTTTTCAAAACCGGAAATGGAAAGGAATGTAGAGAAGCAGAAGTTTAAGGGAGCACAGAATTCAAAAGGAGAGAAGAGTTGTTCTGAAGCAGAATGGATGCAGGAGACATGCCCCCCACAAAAGAAAAGAAGAAAGGGCAGAAGCAGATGGGATGAGAGTGGGAGAGACTGATAGCATATATGACAATTATCTACTGTGTAAAAGAATTTTGCTTAGATGAGAGGGAAGTGAGGAAACTGTAGAGTTAGAGATGAAGGCTTCAAAAATATAAACTTCAGAAACAAAAATTAGAAACAAAAAATGATTAAATCTTTGAACAGACCAGAAAGCTACATAAATATTACAGACTATGACTTTATAGAATTATAAGCCCAAATTAGTGCATGATTTCTCTCCAAAGACATCAGCATGTAATTAGAGTAGAAGTGCCTTTGGGTTGCTTTCAATTTAAATTCCGAATCTTTCCTTTTTACCGCACACTTAGCATTACTATCACCCAAATCATACATTTGGGTTGCAGCTCTCTAGCAGCAGGAGATTTAACGTGGAAGTATAAAATATTTTATAAGTGAGCTTACATGAAAAGGTGATAGTCTATCCAGCTGCCTTTTCCTACCTTGGAAAAGCCAATTTGACTAATATCAAGGGAACTTGATAATACATAGAACAAGGAGGGCATCAGTGAATGCTTCTGTGTGACAAGTTAACCATTTCCAATACTACACTCTGCTGAGAAAAACTACTGACCCAAAAATCATTCATGAAACCAGTTTGCAGTCCTATGAATGGATATTTCAAACAAGATTAAAGAAAAAATTACAGCATGTACATTCTGTTAAGTTTATCAAATATACCACCCTACATGAACAGGTGGTGGGTAACTTATGGGGAATACATAATAATGTCAAAGATACGAATAACAAAAATAAATATCTATTATATTAAAAATATCTATATATACCACCCTACAAATTCAAATTTTCAAAGTTACATTCAGTAAGATGACAAACATCTACTAAATTCTTTTTAGTAGATCAATCACAAGCTTTACAGCTATTTTACATATTGCATTTTTTCAACATTAAGTAATATCATTTACAAGTAAAATATGACCACAATAATATATCATTTATGTAGAAGTCATATGGATACCTCAAGCAGCTAGGTCATATCAGACCATGCCCATTTGAAGCAAAGAACACCCACATACCACAGAAATAAAAGGGCCCACTCCCAAATTCAAGCAATAATAAACTCCCTAAATTTCTCATAGAGAGCCAGTTTACTTGTACGGTGACCATAATTTTGCTGAATTTGGTTCCCTAGAGATTGGAAAGAGTAAATCAGAAGGGATCAATATTCCACTTTAAGAGTCAGAAACACAGTTAATCTAGAAATCAAGAGAGAATTTTTAAGAACTCACAAGGAGCAAACTAAAACTCAAAAAGGGGCCTCCCTGGTGGCGCAGAGGCTGAGCGCTGTGCAGTGGAGCTGTCAGCAGCACCCGATGCAAGTTCGATGCCCAGCCGGGGAGGATCCCACATGGTGCGGCAGACCTCTCCTGCCTCGCCCACTGCTCCCCTCAGCAGTGTATTTCTGATCTGCCTGTTCTGCTCCTCGCTCTGTCTCTGTGAACCCTCTCGCCACCCCACGCCTCTGGCCTGTACCCCAGCTTGTATGTGTAAATAAATAAATCTTCAAAAAAAAAATCAAAAAGCATTAACAATACTGACCCAAAATAATCAGAAAACAGAATCCTATGGACATTATTCCCTGGAGATTTTTCTACATTAAGGCACAGAGTAGTTATAGTCATGCAACAGAACAATTCCGAGGCATAGAAAAAGATAAGTTGTAGAATTTTAGCTTAATTCGTAAATGTGTACTATTTAGAATAAATGCCATCAAAAAACTACTTAAGTGAGGGGACTCCCTAGGGGGTTAAGTCTCAGTGCTATCACCACAGTGTATTTCAGGAAATCTGCCTGTTCTGCTCCTCACCCTGTCTCTGGTAAATCCTCTCACCACCCCACACCTCTGCTCTACACCCCAGTTCCTGTATGCATAAATCAATCTTAAAAAAAAAAACTAAAGTGAATACATTAAATAGCAGAGCCAGAAATTAGACCCAGGTCAATGTGTTGTATGTTCAAAGCTTATAATTACCCTTTCAATAAAATGTCCAGATAATAGAAATACAATTTATCATGTCAGATAAATAAAGACATTACAGTACATACTTATTCTTCTCTGACTTCAAGTAAACTATTAAATTCCTATGTTATAATTCTTAGTCATTTGAAAGACTAACTTTAATGATGCCATTTATCTTTCAAATATTTTCTAGGCTTCTCATTATCTATAATCATATTTCTCAGATGGAAATTCATAAATTCTGAGGACCTCACAGAGCTTGTATTTCATAGAATATGGTATCTTAAAGATACTAAATCTTAAAGATACTGAAAAGATATATTAAAGATAGTAAAAGAGCCATTTATTAAGTGAAAACTGTGATACACAACATGTTAATATACTTTTTATATATAGTATACATGTGTCTCATATATATAATCATATACACACACACATTTATATATATAAAATCCCACACCCATACTGAGGTATAATACAATTTCATTTTATAGTAATTTGCCAAGGCCGCACAACTGGTTTTTAAAAACCTGGTTTCAGAGAGGTCCACTAAACTTTTCCATCAGGGCTCTTAACTATCTATATGGACTCTCTTAGTTGAGAGATACCAAGGTTCAGAGATATAGGAATCATTCTACAAACAATCAAATGGATTTTCTTTAGACAGTACCACCTTCTCCCAAAGCAAGATAAATGCAACATTAAGGACACAAAAGCTCCAAGATACCATCAGACAAAGGGGGTCACAGTGTTAATTCAATAGCATCCCACAATAACAACTTAACTTTTTACTCGGGACTATTTGTCAGAAATTACACTAAGCATTTTGCTTATATTGTCTTATTTAATCCTCATGATAAAATTTAAAGGCTAAAAGATGTTAGTTAATCTAACCTTCAAGTTAATATTCTCACACATTTAAATTTTTCATAGAGACTACTTTTTAAGTAAATAGTTTAGAAATTCACATAGTTTGGGTTCTCCAGAAATTAAACATTCAGTAATACACTACTTTTAATTTGTATTCAATTTAAAACTACATGTATCTAAAACAAAAAAAGCTATTACTTCATCCATCAAGCACCACATATTTGAATTCAGTTTTTATATATACTAAATAACTAAATTATGACATCATAATTTGTTCTGCAGTGTTGTCATCCTCTTTAAATTCAGGTAGATCACAGATCATTCCTCATTTAAATAAATTAGAATGCCCAAAACCTAATTTTTCACTAAAAGTTACAAATAAATTATAACAAGAAAAATAAATTTGGGAGCTTACTCTAGAAAGCTGAAGACAACAGATGTGTAGAAGTCAACAAAATGGAAAAGCTTAATGTTACCTGGCTTGCATTAAAATCATGAAAATGGAAAAAAAAAAACATAAGAAAAAATTTAGTTTAGACAACTCAAACATCTTTCCCACTATAAAATCCTTACAAGAAAGAATTACTAGTGGATAGCATAACATTCTCACTCATATTTGGAAAAGCAAAATGCCAAATTTTTGAATAGTAGAGAAAAAGAGAAAAGCACAAAAATTATTTAATACACTGAGCTCAGTTCACAAAGGTAAATACGATAGCACTAAATTTTCTATCTAAAAGTATTACATTCTTTTCACATAAAATAGATCAACTTTAAATATATTTGTTAAATATGGCAATATAAATGAGATATGGGCAGATGCTATTTCAGAATTACGTTGCTTAATCAATAATAAGTTCTGAATTTTGGTGAAAAAAGCATTCACTTTGTTTATATTATAGTCTCCCAACTCTGGACAATTTGAAAGCAGTAACTTATTGGCTGATCCAGTACGTTACATAAAATTATGAAAAAATACAATTCTGAACTACCTACCCCTTCTTGTTTAGTGAAGAGATTAAGGCAATCACTCAAAGCTACACAAGTTTCTCTAGAAGCTTCAGAGACAGCTTCAACTTTCTGAAGAAATGATGGAAGCATTTCTACAAAAACAAAAACAACAAATAAAACAGATGGAATTTTATGTAATCTTAAAGACTGCAAACATATTTATATCTAATAACCTAATGTTTCCTTCAGCTGCATTAAGCAAAGCATATAACATGCTGTTGCGCACCATTAAGTACCTACTGATGCAGGACACACTAACTGGTACAGAAAAAGGAGAAAGTCCTGTCCTAGAATGACCTATTATCCTTCACAAGGAGAAGAGTCAGGACTATAAAAAGGTTTATAGGAACAGATAATGATATAATGTGTAAGCAAATGATAAGGACTGACAGCACAATTTATAAACTTTAAACATTTCCTCTCATGATATTCTATGCTAGGTACATAATTTTACTCAAAAGCAAAGTGCTAAAAAAAAGACAAAAAAAAAACCCCTGTGATTGACATGAGGCCTGCAGGTGACATTAACTCAACTTCCTTTAGGTTTATTTGGATAATCTACAAAGAGATCATCAAAAAATTTGACCCTGTGAAGGTCCAGTATATTTCAGTCTTTGTCTAAGTTGAGAACAAAAAAAAAACAATAATATCAAAAACTTCCCAGATTCCCTAAGAAATTCTTAGTCTCTTTCTATTATCAAAAATTTCCCCCAAATCAGATTTTTGGCAAGAGAAAGCTAAAAATGCATACATACTACTTAACAAGTGAGATGCCATATCCTATCCAATTTAATGTGAAAGAAATGTACTTAATTGAAATAGTTTTGGACTATTTACACATCCAGATCCTTTATATCCATCCCTTCTATCAAAAAAAAATCAAGATATTATAAAAGGAGGATGACAAGTCAATCTGTAGCATGCTCTGTATTTCAAATAATTGATTTACTGAAATCACTATTCTTAAAGTATGATCAACAAGGCTAATGACAAAAACAATGAAGTAAATCCAAATGTCAGCAATTCGTAGCTACTTAGGCCATCAAACAGTGAGTCCCACCAAGAAACAAAATTTTTCGAATGGGAAATGAAAAAGAAATAAAATCTACTAAGAACATATAATAAATTATTTAGTCATTATTTCTACATGTTGAAATTATGAGCTTCTTTATTTTCTTTTTTTTTAAAGATTTATTTTTTTTTTTATTTATACATACAAGCTGGGGTACAGGCCAGAGGCGTGGGGCGGCGAGAGGGTTCACCAGAGACGGAGCAGGTAGCAGAACAGGCAGATCAGAAATACACTGCTGAGGGGAGCAGCGGGCAAGGCAGGAGAGGTCTGCCGCACCATGTGGGACTCTCCCCGGCCGGGCGTCGAACTCGCGTCGCCGCTGCCGACAGCTCCATAGCGCAGCGCCCAACCGCTGCGCCACCGGGGAGGCCCTATTTTCTAAGTTTTCTATATGAACATGATTATAGCAAAGAAAAGTTCTTTTCTTAGAAAAATTATTTTAAAATATTCATTAGGCAAAAGTGGGCAACAAAAGAAAAGGTCAAAGTAAATGTAGGTATGGATACCTTTTCATTAAAATCTGGCTACAAAGACCAAAGGACATCTTTATCTTACTTTCCGTCTTAGAGAAGACAAGTTCCTAGTGGTAGCTATTCTTAGTAATGCCAATTATTGAAAACTACTATCTTCTATAATAAATTTAATTTCACATACATAACTTTTCATTTTGAATCTTTGATACACATTGTGAAGATTTATTCTGCACTTAGTTTCTAAACAGTAAAAAAAAGTACCATATGCTAGATGCCGTGTGACTCAAATAGCACCTCAACAGATGTCTCACGCTGAGCCTGCAGACCAAGTACTTGAGGAGATGTGTAAGAAAAAGACACAGCCTCTGCTGCCATGAATTTTCTGGGTAATCTAGTGATTTTCCACCTTCATGGAACAAGTGATAGGAAGATAGATGCACAGCCATTCATGGATATGTGTCTGTTATTAAACACTATCACATGGCTGATTGCCAGTTTTATCTATGTTTTAGATATTTCACACTTTAGATGCTTGTTAATTAGCATTAAAAACACTGAATGTGAAAATAAGTTTTTAGAACACGTACAAGTTTTTTTTCCCCATTAAATTTACTTTTAGTTGAGGTAATATTTGGACACCCTCATCAAGTATTACCACCACAGTGCACCCACCACCAAATCACCCTAGACCACTGTGCTTCCTTCCCTCTTTGTTGTTACCC
Organism: Scalopus aquaticus; assembly: GCA_004024925.1. Lineage (NCBI taxonomy): Eukaryota > Metazoa > Chordata > Mammalia > Eulipotyphla > Talpidae > Scalopus > Scalopus aquaticus. The sequence goes on from PVIJ01004651.1 coordinate 69,415, forward strand.
CTCCCCCACTTACACACCAGCCGGCCTAGTGCTTCAGTTCTGTAGCCAGCTTTTAAGGGTCAGTTTTTAAGCTTTTCTTTATCTTAGTTACAAGTTTTTAAACAAAACTGACTGAAAGTCTTCAAGAATACTCCAAGAAGTATATATTAATACAAGTTTTTATAAGAACATATTATTGAGAGTCTAATTCTTTTGTTCAAGAGTCAAGTTATGTAATTTCTCTGACATCCTGATGTTCAAATATGATTTAGAAATATTAACATGCAGAGTGGCACCATGGAAAAACAACAAACTATGCCGTACAGTTGTGCAGTGCACCCTTTGGGGCCTTCTTATATATTTGCATGTTGCTACATAAAAAGGGAAAAATGGCTAAGCTTCTAGAAAAGTTAACTAGGAATCACTGCAGATATATTTTAGCCAATTAAAGTTTAGAGACTAAACTGTAATCAATAAATACAAAAAGGTCAGGCATTCATCATATTTGGCTGACAATAGAACTAGATGCTATTAATTCTGAGGAAAAGTTTTTAGACTAAAAATATTTTTATACTCAGGAAATATGCTAGCTCATATGTGAAAAATTTAACTTTAGAGACATGTATAAAAAGCTTACAATCTGTCGTTTCCATGATTACACTGTAAATTTTTTAATTGGCTAACTTTTGAAACTAGAGGGGAAGTATTTCTTTTTATGTCAACAAACTAAACCCTAACACAGATGATCTCCACTGACCCCTAATAGAGAAAAAGTCCACTTCTTAGTTTAACATTTAAACGCTCCAAAGAATGAGTAATCAAGTTCAGCCAGACTGTTTTCCTGGAAATATTCCTTTTCCCAGAAAAATTCTTCTAGTTTACTGACTCCAAATCTTTATTCAAGATATTCCATCTTCCCTGAATATTAGAAATAATTGTTCATATCCAAAAAGTCTTCCTACTTAATCAAAAAAAATTTTTTCAAGGCCATGTTCATCCTCCCCTTGAAGTCTTTCTTAAATATACCAGACTTACTGGACTCCAAAAGCAGCCACATTCAGAACATAAGCAATGTATACCTATTGGGGAGGTACCCAGTTCCCCATCCCCATTTACATGCATCTACCTTGGAGTAGCTACTGGGAATTAGGGGATGGAGCTGAGCAGCTAGGTGAAGCTATGTAACATAGAAGGTAAGCTGGGGGAGAAATGCTAACTCTTGCTCCTAAAGTCCAACTTGTACCCTGGTACTGCCGAGAAGGAGACAGATGGAGGAGACACACGTGGGTAAGAGACACTTTGGAAGGCTGGTAATGGCAGGCGTTACCTTGATTTAGTATCACCTTTTGTCCTAGCTTTCTGGGACCTGCTGCAGAACCCCTTTCTTTCTTATGATTGCCTGCCAGAAAGTAACTTATATTTATGGCAACCGTTCAGGTCTTCGTGGCACTGCTTCAAGCTAACCCTGTTTGGCTGGGCATTTCGGTATGGGGAGTTGGGGGATTTATTGAGAAAAATATCCTCACAATGCACACTAATTCTATTCAAGATCTTTCAAACCATACGTATGCTTTGCCTTTATGTATACAGATGTCTGAATACATTTAAAGCATGTGAGTTTAGGGGTACCAGGGTTTCCTTTAGTCACATGCTAGTATTTGTTTTATCTTTGCTATCCTCTGTAAGCTACAAACCTCATTAATCCCTCAAATTCCCTTCATTGAGCCTTGTACAAAAGACTCAAATATTGAATGAAAAAATAAGGAAACTAATTTTTTATTTGCATTGTTTGCATAGAAAATCCAAGTGATTTTGGATTATATTATTTTATAGCAAAAGAATTGCTGTGTTTTAGGAATATAGGGGAAGCAAATAAGAGAGAGACATTCTGAGGGGGAAGGGAGGATAAGGACTCAAAATGGGGGAGGAAAGAGCACAAGGGACTATGATGACAGTTCACAGGTAGTAACCTACGGGGAATACACAATAATGTAAAAGATATAATTAATAATAAAAAGAATTGTTGTGCTTTAGTTAAAAATAAGGTACTTCTTTACTATATTATTACAGACTGGTTTATTAGGGAAGGTTAAAAAATAGATCATTTTTAACTACATTTTCTTTTTTACTTGAGACTGTTGAAGTATATCTATCATTGGGGACAAGATATTTAAAAGAAACATGCTGGATGAACAGCATTTCATTTCCTCACCCTTGAACTTCTGGTAATGGTGCTACCTCAACAGTTTTAAGTAAACACAAACAGGAGAGAGTATAAATAGTCCAAAAACTATTTCGTTACATTGCTAACGATCACAAGAAATAGTTAAATGAGATCATTTCTCTTTTGTGGTGGAAAAACAAAACAAATGCATCTATGTATATGATAGACATGATAAAACCTGCATGAGAAGAGAATTTTAAAAATACACTTTCATATATAATTGGAATTATCTAAGTCCCTCAAGAAAATCAGTATTCTGTCCTCAAAATGGAGAAAAACATATTTGCACATAAACATTAACTAATCTTCTAAAAATTTTGACTACATGAAACTAACTTAAAATTAAGAAGTACCACTCTGTAAGATGTAAGAATATAAATGTATTTCTTGTTCAAATTAAAATGATGAGCTTGAATACAACCATCCACTAAACAAATACCAGAGCATTCTAATTTTGACTAATTGTTATAAAAGAAATAAACTATATAGTTCAAAATAAACATGTGTTAAATGAGTGAAATAAGAATAAAACAATAATATCAAGGAGGTCCTAAGATGGAAGTAGCAAATGAGTTGCAAACACACAAAAGTTAAAGACTCAGAAATAAGAGTTACCACTATAGGACAGACTGATCAAATGGCATTTGACTTAAAAAAAAAAAAAAAGGGGGGGCCTCCCTGGTGGCACAGCAGTTGAGCACTGCGCTGTGGAGCTTTCAGCAGCACGTGATGCGAGTTCACGTGATGCGAGTTCGATGCCCAGCCAGGGAGAATCCCACATGGTGCAGCAGACCTCTCCTGCCTTGCCCACTGCTCCCCTCAGCAGTGTATTTCTGATCTGCCTGTTCTGCTCCCCACTCTGTCTCTGGTGAACCCTCTCGCCACCCCACGCTTCTGGTCTGTACCCCAGCTTGTATGTATAAATAAATAAATCTTTAAAAAAAAAAAAAAGAGGTAGAACTTGAGTTAGACCTTGAAAAACAGTATTTTTACTGCTAAAGATGATGTCCGGTAAAACAAATCTAAAAACTCTATAATTACCATATAAAACAGTAGCTTTGAGAGTAGGATAGTGTCAGATACATGATCAATGAGAACTATAGAGGTGAGAGGCTTTGCATCTACCATTTATTAAGTGGTTTCCATGCAGCAGCCATGAGGCACTGGAGAGAGAGGGGTAACATAGTAGAGAGAGTCTTTGTTCTTACAGAACTTGCATATGATAGACACGATAAAGCCTGCAAGTCTAGTAAGGAAAATAGAAAATAAAGCAATTACTATTGAATGAACAATATTAATTAGAATAAGAGAGGAGGCATACGATTAATTGGGAAAAAAATTTATATATAGAAAAGAGTACCAGTTAAGGAGACCTTCTGGGGTCAAACAACAGAGGACAAGTCAGCAGAACTATGGAAAGTATTTAGCATTCTTTTGCAGATAAGGGTGAAGGGTGGCAGTAAGATTCATTTTAATCAAACTGAGTAAAACTGCCAAAGGTTATAATTAGATTTGCATCATTCCTAATTTTATTGTCATGGAAATAGATTCCTCACCTCATGGTAATGATCCTACAAGAAAAACCAGTCAAGGAAGTCAGTTGTAATTAGGGTAGAGTCGCTGTGACCTAGAGCATTCCATCTGTGGGACAGGCTGGAAAGGAATGCAGGGATGGTCCCTGCCACATCAAATAGGGGGAAGAGAGAAAGAACTTGATGAGCCATTAAACAGTTAACTAGTTCCCAGCATGATGCTTCCCTGTCTTTGTCTTCTACAGACTCTGGGTGAAATAACCAGTCACTAAGTTTCACAGCCATGTTGTCCCATCTACTTGACTCCTCAGTCTTGTAGCCTGAGAGCAAGCTTCGACTAGAGATAGAAGCTTCCCCTCCCCTCCCCTATAGGTATATGACAGACCTAAGCAGGAAACACTGTTGAAGCCTTTACTTTTAAGTTCATCTTTTGCCCCTGCTAAGAATAGAGAAGACTGGGCCAGACCAAAAGGGGTAATGTAAACAGGAAGAGTTAAGTGAGGTGGTCAGTGCCACAACATGGACAGTGCAGGGTGTCTGGAGACACAAACTAAGCATATTTAAACTAGTCTTGGCGAGGTCAGGGAAGTTACTTTTGAGAGATGAGGGAAAGCAGTGTCCAATACCTTGCTGCAAAGTATGTTAAGACCCCCAAGCATGAGAGAAGTTTAGCATCAGTGAACAGATAAAAGGAAAAGAGGAGACTACTGAAGAGGAGGCGAGGAAAATTTAGTCAAATTGGAATTGGGGATATACTCTAAGACTTCTGGTAACGGTGTTTCTATTTTAGAGACATCTCTGTTCCTACACCATGTGTAACAGGGTGGTCCCCAGGAAGAAGGGTGTGTCCCAGGTTCCCTGTCCCACCCAAGGAAGGGTGGAACTGAGCAGAATATAAGAAGCTTGAGAAGAGAGACAGGACACACAGAGGTCACACACAGAGGAGACAGAACACACAGAGAGAAGACAGGAGGAGACGGAAGAAAGATGGAGAGCCAGAAGAGGCCCAAGGAGCAGAGAGACTTGTAAAGAAGCTGCACTGGCCTGGACTGATTGAAAGAGATGTGGGTGAGAGACCCATGGGGAAGTTAACGATGGCTATGTTGATTTTGATTTTGATTTTGTTCTGTTCCTCTCAGAATTGTGTGATTGTTTCTGACCCTTTTGGATGGGTCCCTGCCGAAAGATATTTTGGTTCCTCCCAGAATTGTCTGGCTGTTTCTGACCCTTCTGTGTGGATCCCTGACAAAAGCTGTTCTAGATTTGTGGCAGGCTTTCGAGACTTGCTTTGGGCCAATCCCATTTGGGTAGACTTTTACCCACGAGGAGTTGGATAACTGGGTGCTTGACTTAGAAAATATATTCTTTGTCTTCTCTGTCCTTTCCAGTTGTATTAAAGTTTCTTTCCACAAAAGGTCCTATATGTTTTGTATTGAGGCGGCAGATGACAGAACCCATTTAGAACAGGGCAGGTCTGGGGTTTCGGGGGTGCCTCTCTCTCTCTGGCCCTGTAACACATGGAATACTCCATGGTGGGAAATGGAGGACTATAAAACTGGAAGCAGGGTGACCAGATAAAAAGATTTTGCTGTAACAAAAGAGAAAGATGGCTGTGGCCTACTATCAGCACAAGAAAAGTGAAGGAAAAATTGACATGGGGATAAAAGATTTCTTTGACGATTTGGAAACTCTGCTTTACATCAATCCCGCCCTACCTCTGAAATAGGAACAGGAAACACTACCTCAACTACAACAGCCTGACTAGTGTGATCAGGCTCCAAAATTCTACATTTAACTGTAGATCTATTTATAAATCGGTAAACTTTTCTGGCTCATAGATCAGATACTAGGGGTAAATGTAGAATTCTTGGCTTATTCCAGACTTTCTTGGTTAAGAGCAGACTCTGGAGCAGGCTGCATAGTATCAACCCCTCCTCTGGTTTTTACCAAAAATTAAAACTTTAATTCTATAAAAGTTAGGTGATAATTCTATACAATATAGTCACTAATACTAGAGAGTCAAAGGGCTAAACAGAAAAATAGATTCAACTAAGATAAAAACTAAAACTTTAAAACAGCTCTTGGGGAATTAGAATGCAACATAGAAAAAAACAGAAACAGAATGAGAAACTAAGTTTGGGGATAAAATAAGAAAGTTCATCACATCTCCACAGGACATTCTGGCAGAATGTGGTAAGTAAAACATGAGGAGAGAATGGCTAAGAACTTTCCCAGACTTCTAGATTAAAGCCACAACATAGATAACAAAATTCAAGCCTAGAGAGAACAAAACTAACACCAAAGACAAAGTGAAAATCTTTGAAGCCAAGAAAACATTAAAAAAGACTGCCTACCAAAGAATCATCACCAGACTATTAGAAGCCAGAATTCTGAATCACATCTTCACTGCTACTGAATGATTATATATAACCCATAATAATACAGAGGTGAAATATTTAGATGAGACAGAGGTACTGCCCTTAACAGACCCTCAGTGAAAGAACTACTCAAAAATTTGCCTTAGAAAAAAAGGTGGCTCTAGAGGTAAGGAGGATATAAAAATCAATGGCTTAACTATGGAACCCTGATTGGTAAAAGAATGCAAAACACACCATAGTGCTATGGCTTCTTCCCTGTTTTTATCTCTATAAGGTCTCATCGGCTTGTACTATCTTTATACTTACTAAACTGACAGAACAAGCACAGGACTTATTTCTCCTTGAGTTCAAGAAAAATGAGTTAGATAAGTAGATCCTTATTTCAATCATTCACTTAAAACATGCCATGCATTGTTTAGGTGCTGAAGATAATTAGTGAATAAAAGAGCAAAAATTCCTGTTTTGATAGTGTTTATACTATAATAGGAGAGGCAGATGTTCAACTATACATGTTATTAGGTTGGATGATTGGCAATTAAAAATTAAAGGAAAGTGAAGGGGACAGAATGAGTTGAGGGGAATTAGAAGTCTGGATAGGCTGTGGTATCAGCAAGAGCCCTGGCAGGGAAGAACCGGCAAGGTCAAGGGAAACTGACCCTGAAAATAATTTTAAAAATTTACTCACAAAGGTGAGGAGGGTACATAAACAGATTGGTATGGAGGACAGTCACCGTTCTGGGACAGGAGGCAAAGGAAGGGAAAAATGTCTCTGGAGTCAGAGAATGAAGCAATCAGCAGGGAGGAGCCCCACAGCACTGTTAGACTACAGCCAGCTGCAGGGAACAGGACACTTCTGACCTAGTTCTCTAGCCCCCTCCCCCTTCACCAGTTTTCAGCAGGGTCTCCCATTTGCTGAAACCCATCAGCAGTTAGAAGGCAAGGAAACCACGGAATGCAGGCTACAGTGCTCCGTGGCCTGGGGCACCAGACAGGTCAGGGCATGGACGGGAGGAGCAAACCAGTGCCAGCAGGATGAGAATGCCTCCATCAGAGGCCCTGTTTGAGTAAAGACCTGGGGAGGTTAGCAAGAGAGTGAAAGCAAAGCTGTCCAGGCTGAGGGGCCTGTAGAACCCAATCCTGAGGCAAGAGCATGCCTGGTTTTGAAGGACAGCAAGGCAGCCAGTGAGGCTGGAAAGGAGCAAGCAGAGGGACTAGGAGATGAGGACAGAGACATGAAAGGGGACGGGAAACATCTGCAGGTCATTAGAAGGACTCTTTTGAAATAAAGTGAGATGACCTGGAAGCTGCTGGCTGTTTTAAGCAATGGACACTGATGACTCAGGAGGTTCCCTGGGTGATTTTGTTTCTGCCACCAGGCTTTTGGTACAGATAAAATAGAGATTTTAATAATGCATTCAATGAACCTTACATTATGTGTTGTCAATGCCAGATACATAAATTTTGACATTTATCCAGGCGGAAATTAAGTTTAAGATCCACACATCAAAATAAAAGTAGTATTTCAATAGGCAGCATTTCAAATCAAAGAGTGTTTCATCAAGTGCTTTTTTCAGAGGTCATGGGAGACAAAAATTATAAATTAAGCTGAAAAATTAGGTTGTGATCAGGCCATAAAGGTCTTTAAATTCCAGGTTAGAATTTACATTTTATTTTAAAATTGTAAGGACCCATAAAAGAATTTTTCAACATAAAAAAAAAAAGGTAATTTTCTAAAATTAACCTGGCTGCAATACTGCAATATTCACAGAATCTGAGTTGCTGAGATGGTAGAGTTCCTGAAAGTCATATAATTCAATTCCCCCTAAAATTAAATGCAGGGAGATTAAGATTAAACCCTAGAATATGGGAGACCAAAAGATAGACTGCTGGATTTGAAGACAGAGCTGAACCCATACAGTAGATGTTAGAATAAGAGGAAAGGGATCTGAATCTTAAAGTTCATACAGTTTTATCCTCAGATGTAAGAAAACTAACAAATTTAACCACAAGATCTGGAGTCTGTCCAGAACCATTTTAGATTTTTGTCTTGAAAAGTCATTGGCAAATTCTGTAGACAGTTTGGAGCAAGATGTGCACGCATCAGCTTCTTTAATAAAATACATGGTGCAAGATTATCCTGCATAATCCCTTCAGCATAACTAGCAAGTTCAGTTGCCTTTAACTCTCTCCATTAAATCACCTTGATACTATTTACATACTAATTATATAAAATGTAGTTTCATTTATGCAAACAGATCTTTCAGAAAATAATGTTCATAATTATGTGTATATGTTCATAGAATTTTATTGTCCATACATGGAATAGGATTGTCAAATCATAGTCAAACATATCAAAGTCTCCCATATGGCACAGTCCAAAATGAAGTATCTCTTTCATGGTTTTGACTATTATGCATATCTCTAAGGGCACAATGGGTGCATACCATCATTTTGGGTGAAATGTCATACACAGAATCTGAATCAAGAAATTTGACTCAAGGCTTAAAAACAACATCAATAATTTAATTTGGTTGTGACATAATTTCTTTTTCGGTACAGGTTACAGGAATTAATCTTTATACTTCACCTCACTCTGAACATTTTCTACATATTTTGAATGTTTTTAACATCTCCTTTCTTTTGATGTTTCTTGGTGAAGATGGTATTTTAAAAGCCCATTGCTAGTTGCATAACTGAATATGCATAAAAAACACTGAGTGGTGTAGTCACATGGGTGAATTTTAGGCTTTATGAATTATATCTAATGAAGTTGTTGTTATTTAACATTGAGTTGTTCTTATTTAACATTATGAGTCCCCTGAAGATGAGGAGTGATAAGTAATATTCTAGCCCACAATTAGCAATCAAAATTATTTAACTGACATTCTTCCCAAAGTTATCATAGTTGACATAAATGTTTACTGAACTGAAAAGGAAAGTTCAAGATACACTTGGCTAAATACAAAATACTTATGGTCAATTTATTCTAATATTAACATTTATTTATATTCTCTGAACTATTAAACTGAAGCGAGTCCACTGTGGAAACAAATTCATTATTAAAACTGATAATCAAACTGACAGACAACTAAGTCAATTATGTTTTACTGAAATTATGTACAAACAGATCACCACTGAAGTCTAAAGCAACTTTTAGGAGTCTAAGATGATGAAACATAATATTTTTTAAAATATATTAAGCAATTTTTCTCATTACTTAAAATTTACAATGGATTTAGAATTTTGTGTTGGATTTTTTTTGAGTATTTACAGTCAATTTTGTTAATACAAAACTAATAGAGAGTGAAGACATAAAGTTACTATTAAAAATTAGATCATTAGCGGCCTCCCTGGTTATGCAAGAAGCACTATCAAGCTACCACCAGTCACTGAAGCATGAGTTCAATCCCTGGACAGGGTGCTAACTCACATGGCACAGCAGACCTCTCCTTTTACACTCGCTGCTCCCCTGAGCAATGTATTTCAGTAGATCTGCCTGTTCTGCTCCCCGCTCTGGCTCTGGTGAATCCTCTCACCCACATACCTCTGGCCTACATCCCAATTCTTATATGCATAAATAAATGAAATACATTTTGAAAAGTTAGATCATTAACTAAACAAGTTCATGTCTACATTAAAATAGAATCTTAAAAGGCCAAGACCTGGAAATAATCAGCCCTCTTCAATTCATGGATGGGAAACTGAGGCTCAGGTAAGGAATATATATTATTCAAAGTAAGAATTAGCAAGTGACAGTAGGGATTCAAACTCAAAACAGTCTGAACCTCCAAATCCAAGTCTTGTGGGACTTATAAGCAGAATTATCAGTTTGTATCCAAAAATGAACTTATATTCTCAAAATGTTAACTTTAATTTTGTTTCATTTTTTCTTAGAAAAATAAAAACATTACTAGTCTATAAATTACAGGAAGCTTCTTCCATGAGCAGAAATTTTAAAAAGCTCTTATAAAATTTTTAAATAGTTTGATCAAATACAATTCTCAATTCCAAACCAAACTTATCTAAAATGTTGTCAAACAAGCTAAAAAAGGTCAACATCTATGCTAACGGGTTGTGGTAAAGAGTGGGCTTTGGGGGATAGCGTTTATCTTACTTGTATATTTTTTACCTTTAGCCATGTCACATTCCTTAATCATTTTGAGAAAACTGGACATTTCACTATCTAGTCTCTGTTGGCATGTTTGTGCTTTCTGGAAAAAAGACAAAATTAAAACATAGTAAGGGAATTTTACATTATATATGCTTTAACGTTTATAGCAAAACAGTTCATAGGTGCATACATTGTAATAATTGAGACTTACACACTTTACAAAGAATGAGAAAATTTCCTTAGAAACTGGATATAACATTTAGTTAGCCATGTACAGAAGAAAAATAAACCAAAATTCTAAATATATTCAATATGTGTCAGATAGAAATGATTGCCTAAATTACTTCTAACTCATTACACCATATATAAGCTGAGGAGTTAAATTTCACTTATCTATTAAAACTTTTAGTAGGTATGATTAAATTCATCAAACTATAAAATGTATTCCTTAAGAATATATTTTTTAAATGCTTTTTCTTTTTTAAAAAATCCAGATGGTACTACCATTTGGAAACCACAAGCTGATTTTTGTTCAGCAATTTATATGCACACAGCCCCCACAAAATCAGACCAATAAGGACATTTTCTTAGTAAGCCAATGCTTATCAAATAAGGTAAAGTCAATTATAGAAAACATTCTTATACTTTGCTTTTAGGGATCTAAATATGTAGAAATTTCAAAGTATAAATATGCACGATGTGAGCTGCATCTTATTTCAGCACAGATTTGGAAATCCAAAATTAAATCAGATAAGTTCATTTGTTGGTTATATTAGCAATGCAATTTTCAAGTGAGATTTATTTACAATTTCCCTTTAAAGAGCTAGGACTAATAAGAAATTTATCACTGTAAAATTGATTGGTTATGGAAATAATAAAAATTATTGAGAGCTTGGCCAATGTACTGTATTTAGCCTTATGAATCTTCACTACTTTGTACTCTTAATCTCAACTGGCTTACCAGTAAACACTTTTTGCTCCTCCCAAATCAAACCTACTGTAGCCAAACACACCAGGGTGACATAGGTAACCAGCCTTTTCTTCTTTACAACTTATAAATATTTTAGTGACTATGAAGCTTAGTTTGACCACAGCAGAATTATTCATGGTACTACATCAGTGGCAGGCAATGTTCTCTTTAAATTCACATTACTGTTTTTGAGAGCTCTAACATAAAAATGTAAATCATATTATTTTTTTGGAAAGGAAGAATGCCTACACTAGTCAATTCAAAACACCATAGAAAGGTAAATGGTATGCTGGACAATTTTCTTCAGATACAGTCTGTGGAGACAGGTTGAAAGTGGGGAAAAATCAGTCTGAAGGATCTGAAAACATGCACTCCAACCCAATGTAGCACTCATCATTTATTAATAGAAAAATCATCATTTTCTCTCTATCCATATTTAATACTCCTGCCCCTATGCAAATGAATACTATTTTCTCTTTTCCTTTCTATGGACAGAATGAGCTGTATGCATAAAAGTGCCAGCTTCATTTGCTGACTGAATCTGAAGCAAACAAGAGTTCCTGAGGTTGTAATTAAAGACAAAAAACACTCTAAATAGCATCATTTGTGAATACTTCATCTTCCTTTAGCACATCTGATGTTTACTAAAAAATAAACTTCCTTGATGATTTACTTGTTCTAAATAGTACATAAGTTGGCTTCAGAAGATTCAATCTACATAGTCTTTTATACTTGGGTACAACATGTATCTTCTGTTCTAAACAGTTGAATGTCATTTAAGGGATTCTGACAAGAATAGAGAGAGATTATTAATACGATAATTCTCCAATTTGCTCTAATTTCCCCTAGCAGCTATGGATTATAATACGAAAACCCCAAAATCTGCTCACTTGTTAGTGCCTTTAAGTTCTTTGCATGGTATCTCATTCTTCAATTCTAGGCCATTCACCTTATGTAGGAACACTTTTCTGGTTTTAATATTTATTCTACATAAACAGGATCGCACTATGCACAGTGTTCTGATATCCAACATGTGACCATACTTTAAATCTATGTCATCTGGGCACCGCAAAGAAGAACAAGATCAAACCCACGGACAGGTGAGACACACTCAGGTGAGCAGCTAAGCCTCATTTACAACACAGGTCTCCTGCTCCTAATTCTGTTCACCCAGATTTCAGCTACTGGTTTTGTTTGCTTTAATTTGATGTCAAACTACCTTATGATCCCCAATGTATGATGAAGCTAAAAAATATTTATCAAGAGAGGGGCGACCATGGTGGTGCAACAGGTTAAGCACAGCACTGTGAAGCTATCCAGAGCCACTGCAGCAAGAGTTCGATACCCAGCCAGGGAGATTCCCACATGGCGCCAGCAGATCTCTCCTGCCTTGCCCACTGCTCCCCTCAGCAGTGTACTTCAGTTGATCTGCCTGTTCTGCTCCCCACTCTGTGTCTGGTGAACCCTCTCACCACCCCACACCTCTGGCCTACACAACAGCTTGTATGCATAAATAAATAAATCTTTAAAAAAATAATTATCAAGAGAGTGGGCATTTAGGGAAGAGTATACAGGGTAGGAGAGAGATAATTCCAGACAATCCACATTTGGCTAATTAAGAACAGATGCAAACTGCTTTCTAATCAGCAGTAAAAGAGGAACAAACTTTTGATATATACAACAGAGTGAGTGAAAGAATGCAGACACCAAAGAGCACATATGGTATGATTCCATTTACATAAAATTCTAAGACATGCAAAACCACCAATGCCTATAATGACAGAAAGCAGATCAGTGGTTGTTTGAGATGAGGTGAAGGGTACTCTCTGGCAAATGACACAAGGGAAATTTTTGAGGTGATAAAAATATCCTGGATCTTAATAAGAATTGTGGTTACACCGTGTACATTTGTCAACATACATCAATTGAATATGTCAAATGCACCCATTCTAGTGCATAAAAGTTACCCCTCAACATTAAAATTTTAAAACAGATTTTTGAAACCTGATAACTTTCCTCTTTGTAGAAAACAGCCAGTTTGTGGGTACTGGTGTCCTTGTACTCACCTCCAAATTTTCCTAACTAAAGCCTTATCCAGGCCTCCCTGGTGGCACAACGGGTTAGGTGCAGCGCTGTGGAGCTGTTGGCGGCTGCAGTGGGAGTTCAATGCCCAGCCAGGGAAATTCCCACATAGCGCAGCAGACCTATCTCTCCTGCCTCAGCCGCTGCTCCCCTCAGCAATGTACTTCAGTTGATCTGCCTGGGCTGCTCCCCACTCTGTCTCTGTCCTCTCACCACCCCACACCACACCTCTGGCCTAAATAAACCCCAGCTTGTATGCACAAATGAATAAATCTTTAAAAAAATAAAAATAAAGCCATACCCACTTCAAGGATAATCAATGTTCCACCTTCCCTCCATAGAAGTCATCCACACCACATCTATTCTTGGTGCCTGAAGGCTATTATGGCCCTACTTTGTAATCTTCATATTTTATTAGATATTCACTCAAAGTTAAAGATAAAAAATAAAAATCAAGATATATAAAGGCAGTTCTTCATATGCCTTCACATACCTGGCTAGAGTCCCTGTTTCCTTTTTCTCAGCTCAATGCAACAACTGCTAATAGATTTTTTTCTTCTTGGGATAAGCTAAGCTTACACAAAAGTGTGTGTGTACTTCCCTGTCTTTTTCCCAGTCAGTAGCCTATTTTGCAAAACAATGTATGCTTTGCCCTTTTCACATGACTACATATATTTAATAAATGTGCACTCATTAATTTTTAATAAATGAGTACTCATTTATTAAATATTGAGTATTTATTAAATATAATATTTATTAAATATACAAATACCTGCCTCATTCTTTCATGAATGTATTTGTCTTCATCATGTTGATGTATATTCAATTTTCTGTACATGCATTACACTAAGGAATCATTTATTCTTTAATCAGAAATATTTGATTACTTGATTAAAATTAAGTGTCATCTGTTTGTTTATTCTTATAACAGAGATACAGTTCAGATCCTACAGAATCAAAGTATACTCAAAAAATATTTTTAGTACCACCCAAAATCTAAGAGGCTATCTCCCAGGGCTGTCCAACAGAAGTTTCTGTGATGATGGAAATATTCTATATCTGTGTTGTCCCAAGATGGTAGACGCAGATGACTGTTGAGCACTTACAGTGTGTGTAGTTATAATGAGGAACTGAATTAAATTGGTTCTAAGTAATGTGGATGTAACTAGTCCCCTGTGTCTAGCAGTGTTCATATTGGGGCAGTGCAGTTCCATCCCGCAATACTGTGCTTGACATTTTTTTTTAAAGATTTATTTACTTATGCATACAAGAGCTGGGGTATAGGCCAGAGGTGTGAGGGTGGTGAGAGGACTCACCAATGACAGAGTGAGGAGCAGAACAGGCAGACTGACTGAAATACACTGCTGAGGGGAGCAGTGGGCAAGGCAGGAGAGGTCTGCTATGCCATGTGGGAAACTCCCTGGCTGGGGATGCGGATAGCTTCATAGTGCTGAGACTTAACCTTCTGCGCCACCAGGGAGGCCCTACTGTGCTTTACTTTTTCTTCCCATTTTTATTTCTGAAATATTTTCAAGTTGTCACTAAGGTGACAACCATGAGCCCAAAATTTCTTGACTTTTCCTATTTTTCTCGCTGGAGGCCTAACCTCAAGGCAGTGACAGCTAAGAGAAAAGGGTGTTAAGTTTTTGAAAACTCTCATTTGGGTGTAGATAAAAATAACAGGAATCATAAAACAGTTACTTTTTCAGTGTGGACATTTTATAGGTTTATTTGCCACTCCAAAAGTATGTTGAGAAAATAAGGTTTCAAGTTAATTTAGATGGTTTTATAGTACTGCAGTCCTAGAGCTCCTCATTTCCTATTGAAAGTATATAGACATCTAGAATAGATCTATTTCAAACTGGTCCCAGAATTTCCTTGCCACTTAAGAACCCAAAGATCAGGGCATTTTGGAGCCTATCAACCATGAGCTATAAATAACATGCTTAAACACTCATTTCAAATTTTACCTACTTTGGACCAACCTCCAGCAGTTGAGGTAGAAGCATGATTAAAGTATTAGCATTCAAATTCTGTTGAACAAAGATATGTCTATAACTTGCAAATCCTGAAAGTGCTTAATAAGAGTGGCTAAAACTCTCATTGACTTCAGGCGCTATAAAATCTAGAAGGCAAAACCTGATTTTAAAGTTACATAGGAACACAATATTCAAATAAGGAATAAAATGTTGAGATTGATAAACTGAAAATCTGAAAATTATGCTAAAGAAGCATTATTTCAACAGTTTTTTTAATGTTATGCAAGTAAATATGCCTTTATTTTATATGTAGCTTCCATTTCAAAGGTCTTAAATTACCTTAAGTATGGGAACAATATTGGTAGGTTTTATAAGTCCTTCTATATTGGTAAATACAGAGGATTTCTTTTCACTTTGGGGATACTGAACAAAACAAAATATTTCACAGCTTTAATTTTTACTTATTTAGTATGATTTTGGCCACAGATACTTAATTCTCCTTTATTTATCCAAATAAGCTTTCTATGTTATTTAGGCGCTCTGACAGATGTCACTTTTGTAAAGTTCACTCATCTGAACATTTTGTTTATCATTATCATAAAACACTTCAGGCTAGTATTACTGGCAATGCAATTATCAATAAATTCTGAAGAATGTCTTCAAGCAGCCACGGAAGCGCTCAAGTTCTTTAAATGTTCTATCATAAATTAAAATTAGGGATAAAAACAGTCAGTATTTATTTCTGATTTAAGTTTATAGGCCCATAAGTCAACAGAACTCTTAGGTTCTAGCAAAGTTGCCTTCAAAGTTACTGATTTACAAACATTCAAATCCTGCAACTAATTCATTTCATTACAACAAAAGGATTAAATTTAGTAGGCAAATTCATATGCTCTAACTGAATTATTTCAATCTGAACTGATCCTTTTGCAGGTCTAATTCTTCCAAACCCAAACCCATTTACAAGGTCTAGCCAGGAAATGATGCCAAGAAAAACAAAACAAAACAACACCCCATTTCATTTCAGTTAAATATACTGATATTTCTCTATGGATGAAGCATTAATCTCACTTCAGACGAAGATCCTTTCAATCATTACTAATGCTTTACCTTACCTCTAAACAATGAAGTTACAGATTCTAAGTGGTTTTAAGCGAAAATACTGACCAGAAAAGGTATCACTATGGTTGCATTATTTGAAGTCTGAAATGTGAAGTGAAGTCATAAAGGACAGCAAGTCAGGCTAGTGTGCTCCCTCTACCAGGCGCGGTTTTCCAGCAGAATGACCACACGATACCAGCAAGGTCAAACTTTCAACATAAAAACATACCTGTAGACACATGTCCATCTCACTGCACATGCACAGATATTTGATAGTGTTACCACAATGAAGGCAACATAAACAGCAATAAAATATTATTGACAAAGATAAATACTATTTCCAATGTTGCCAATTTTTTTCCCCAGAAATCTTATTTTTGTCACTTCACATGTTAAAACAAACAAACAAACAAAAAAACCTTGGTAAAATCTGAGTGATAAGAGTTAGCCTGAAGGTCAGGTCACATTTCCTATTTACCTCTAAGGATTTCTTCAAGTCCACAGCAGAAGCCGCATCTTCCTCTTCATCATCAGTCAGCTGCTCCTGGGAACAATAGTGAGTGCTGTAAGCAGAATGTTCTTCTATTGCTTCCAGCCAGTCCTGAAATAATCAGTGATTGATAATTAAAAGTGATGGCATTTTTATTCAAAAAGAGATAACATGAAAACAATCTGTAAAATATTTACATGGAAAAATATATATATATTTTTTAATACACCGCTGAGGGGAGCAGCGGGCGAGGCAGGAGAGGTCTGCCGCACCATGTGGGATTCTCCCCGGCTGGGCATCGAACTCGCATCGAGAGCTGCCGAAAGCTCCACAGCGCAGTGCTCAACCGCTGCGCCACCAGGGAGGCCCCCTACATGGAAAAATATTACGCCTTCAAAGAAAAAAAGAAAAAAAGCAACCAATAGTGAAATAGTGAAGCGGGTCTCTTGCCCAGGACATATTTGTATAAAAAAATTCTTATTACTCCAAAAAAAATTATCTGTGAGTTTCCATATTCATTTATATAATACTCAAACACATTGTAGAAATTAAACAATGAATGGAGAATTTCACTTAGTTCACAACACTGCTGAATAAGTTATTACATTACAGTGGATCCAGAAACGTGTTTTACTCACTGACAATGAAATTATTAGCACATAAAATGCTGATCATGTTAAGAAAGTATGCAACTTCTAATACTTTAATTTCCATTACATTTATTAAAAGCCAGATTCCATGAAAAGAGTATTTGTCTAAAAATACCTATATTAGTTCTTTCTCAATTATTATATTACTCAGAGTCAAATCTTACCATTTATTGGAATGTTCCCACAGTCATGATTTGGGTTGTCCAGGGTTCTTTGCAGAGTCAAAGTTAACTACTTTGGGAAAACTTAATATCTTAATCCCTTACAAGATGTACAAAAAACAAACAGGGCTATCAATACTGTTTCAATCTAAAGGAATATGGGTTTTCCATTAAATCACTGCACCATGAATTTCTGTCAAGTAAGTCTCAATTTTTTTTTTTTTCGCTTGATTCTATAGCTCAACTTGCCACAATGGAAGGATGAGTCTATTCTGTGACACATCAGAACATCTGGCGTGAACCCCAGGTTCTGTTCGTTGCAAGCTACGTAATCTTGGAACATCCTTCAATCTTTAATCATATTGTCTTCAGTTTCCTACCTATAAGTTAAAGACTAATTAATCACTTAAAACTTTTTTCCGGTAAGAGTCCCTTCCATTCTCAGAATCAAAATGGGAAGAAAAAAAAAAAAAAGCTTATTAACACAATATACCTGCAGGTATGTTGCTAAAAAATTAATTCATAAGCTTTATTTCATTCAAAAGCATCACATAATTGCCTCAATTAAAAAGGGAAAATCAACAGAATTTTAAATGCTAATATTGATCCTATCTTATATTCTCTGTTCTTAAATGTTCTTTAAATATGAAAGATAAGTGAATCCATAAAATTACCTCTCTTGACTGTTGAAGGCTGTTCTTAGGAACCCGGAAGCCATGAATAGTGTCATCAAAGCATTTAATAAAGAAGAGGCAGCTGTCAGCGGATTTTACCTTGGACATAAAGAAGTCAGTAAGACAATACCATTCACACACATAAGATAGAACCCTAATATATACAATTAAAGTACTAACATGACTTAATTATACCCAATTGAACATTTAAAATACTTATTGGTAAAAACTGGGAGAAAAGGAGATATATTGGGAGCATCAAATGTACTGCAACTTTTTATCAAATCTGACTTTCATATTCTTATTCAAAGTAAACATTAATAGTCCAGTAGGTGTGTAGCTTTAGTTTTAATGTTTCTGTTAAATATAACAGCATGCACTTGGGCTATAAATCCTTTAAATACCACTCCCATTTCTCACTCATACTCTCCTGAAGCTTTTAAGTGGAGTGTAAAAAATATTCTGCGTACAAAAAAAAAAAACAAGTAGGTAAGATTGATAAAAAGATTGATTAAAAAAAAAGGAAAAGTTTGATACAGAAAAATAAGAAATAACTGTCATTTTGAAATACAAATCTGGAAAGTGAGGGTATTGAACAATGGAAAAGATAGACTTTGGCATCAAGATCCTAGCAGATGACCCTCTTTGCAGGAAACAACGATAAAACCTAGATATAAAACAAAAAGTTCCTACCTAAAGGAAATGTAAAGTGAACAAAGAGTGACAGCTCTGATGCGAGTGCTGATTTCTGGGAGGAGAGTAAAACAAGGAGCTATGCAAGTGAGTTCCAATCACCAAGGTCTTTCACCTGGCAGTAAACACCATCCTGTGGTGACAAACAGAATGAAGGGCACAAGTGGGAAAAACCCCTGCCTGTGAAATTAAAAAAGGAAAGCTGGGGAGCCATTAAAACTGAAGAAAGTAGGGGAAACCTCCAAGGCAAAGATACAGAGAGGGCATCTCTATACTCAATCTACCCAGAACTATAACTCATGCACTTTTCAATTTGCTTTATGTCTTTGGTCAATTTCCATTGTCCTTACATGGTTAATTTGATTAGAACTACATAGGACAAGTGTAGGCGAGGTTGTAGAGAAGTTGAGATTCATGTGCACTACTGGTGCACATGTAAAATAGTAAAGCTGGTATGGAAGACTGTGTGAAAGTTCCTCAAAACATTAAGGACTGAACTATACTATGAACTAATTTCACTTCTAGGTATATATCAAAAAGAACTGAAAGGAGAATCTTTTTTTTTTTCACTTGATGAACTTTACTGCGGTTAAAACTATACAAAGTTCATGTTAAAAAATTTTGCAATGAAAGCAGAATCTTGGAGATATTTGCATACCCATGTTCCATGCAGTATTACTCACAATAGCCAAGAGGTAGAAGGAACTCAATGTTCCAATGATAGATGAATGGGTAAAGAAAATGTTTAAACAAACTATGAACTATTATTCAGCCCTAAAAAAGGAAATTCAGTCGCAAGCTACAACATGGGTGAACCTTGAGATATTTTGGCAAGTGAAATAAACCAGTTTTAAGAAGACAATTCTGGTTGACTTTACATAAGGTATCTAAAATAGTCAAACTCTTAGAAATAAACAAGAATGGCGGTTGTCGGGTTTAGGAGAAGGGAAAAAGGAAATTGTTGTTCAAAGGGTATCCTTTCAAATTTGGAAGATGGAAAAATTTCTAGAACTCTACAGTAAATATAGTTAAAGGTGATGAATTATACACTTAAAAATAATTTAAATGGTCATTTTTATGTTACATGCTTTTCCACCACAATTAAAAATTGTTACAATATGGATGAAATTGAAAATATTTTGCTATGTGAAACAAGCCGATTACAAAAGAACAAATCTTACATAATTTTACTTATATGGGATATTTAGGGAAGTCAAAATCATGGAGACAGAAAGTAGAGCGGTGGCTGCTAGGGACTGGTGGGAGAGAGGAATGGAAATGAATGCTTAGTTTCAGTTTCAGTTCAGTTTCATTTTGGGGAGAAAAAGTTCTGGATATCGATGGTGGTGATAGTAGAAAAGTAATGGAAATGTACTTAATGCCACTGAACTTCACAAAGTCACATGTATTTTACCACAATTTAAAAACAATTATAGCTATAAACACTTACTAGAAAATAAATGATTTCAAGTCAATAATCTTAGCTTCTACTTTAGGAAATGAGAAAGTAAACAGCAGTCCCTCAGTGAATGCCCATGGCTTTTACTGAGAAGCAATTCAGAAACACAGGCTTGATGCAGACAATTACAGAAGAAACCAAAGTTTGTTAAAACATGGTGAAGCGTAATATAGCAGAAACTAAGCAATTTAAAAGATGTTAATGACCAAGAAATTCTAAAAAGGTGGGTGGGGGGAAGAACTTATTTTAAGGTAGAGAAAAATGAAATAAAGTACCAAACTGAGGCTAAATTTGGGATTAGATAAATCAAAAGCAGGAACAAAATAGAATGGACAGAATTTTATGGACACATGAAACCAAAAGGTGGGTAAGATTAAAGATCCCTTTTCCCCCTGATCTAACTTGAAAGGAGGAAGGACTGTGAGGAGACGGAAGGGGCCAGCTAGTATAATTAGGTTGTACTGCTGGGCTATCACTGAGACTATGATTCCCCAGAGGGGACACTGAGAATCTTCTCATAGTGCTTACATTGAGAACGCAGGTCTCTGCAGAGCAGATGGACTGCCAGGGCATGCTGACAGCCCTGAAGGAACTCCGGTAGGAAGCAAAGTATGTCTGGGCTCCAGGTCTTAGACTAATATCTAAAGAGGGAAGTCTCACTTTTTCTCCAGCTTAGTAAGTGTAAAATAGAAGTAAATATGGAGAACCTAAGAATCCTCATTTTGACATAAACTTTATTTTGACACCAGAAAAAAATCTATTATTCAGATTAACCCACGTACACACACATACATATGCATACATACATGCATATGTGTACCTGCATATATATATACATATACACACACACACAAAAAAAATTTTAATTTCTGCCTAATTTTGGATCACTCATCCTTCATTCCACGATACGTAGAGATAAACAAAAGTTGGTTGTATTTTTAAAATGGAGATTACACAACTTAACACTGGTTCTCAAATAAAATACATGCAACTCTTATCTACACCATTCCATAACACACCAAGATTTACAATGTAGCTTATACAAATGATTTAAGACAATGGCTTGCAGAATTATTTCACAGCTGAGTAGAAGATGTGTTTGTCATCCTACCGTGCATACTGCTTGAGTGAGATGTTTGCATCCCTGGCGATAAATATTATGAACTGCATCAGGCCTTTAAAAGAAACATTAAATTATCAAGGCAAAAAGAAAAGAGATAAGTGACAACTTTTAATCTTTCAAAATTTAGAATCTGAAATGTTGTATGTGTAAGTATCACAATACTTACTGTTTTCTATACCATGAAAGGACTCCATGTTCTAACACTACCCAGAATAAGTTCCACCCAAAAAATCTTGAACTCTAAGAGAAAAAAAATGACAAAGATTTTCCAAATTGAAACTTTCAGATTCAAATACTTAACTGATATAAAGGAATTAAGTTATGGCAGTTCCCGTCTGAGTCTTTTCTCTAGACAATACTGCTGACATTAAATGATCAAACAAGAATGTGGGTGTGAGCTGCAGTACAGAAACAAACCACTGCAGGGTGACAGGAACAGAAGAAATGCAGTCTGATAAGATCGATGAAGAACACTGCTCTGACAATATTGTTGAACAATATTTATAGGAAATATGTTAGCTGTGGCCTTCAAAGACAACTTCCTCAAAGTCCTGAATAATCTTCTAAAAAGAATGAACCTGAATTTCATACAATGTAAACTATGTATATAAAAATCTAGAGGGAGTACTTGCAAATACAAAAGAAATTATGTGCTCAAAATAGTTAATTCTGAAACAGAAGTTTTTAGAACCAGAAAGATGTTTATATCTGTGTTCTGTGACAATCCAAATTCCTTCCAAGTCCTCCATGGTTCATTGTTCATAGCAAACATATTGTAATTCTATGATTAAAGAAAAACATATTTCCTCCCACTCTGCTCTGTACCAACTTGGGTCACCTACAAGCCTGACAATCAATACAAGACAGAAATTGCTACAATTAGTAGAAGTCTAAATAAGACAAACAGTACAAAAATGATTTATAGTATAAGATACAGAAATGATTAAATCATTTTATACATGAGAAATAATTGGAAAAAACAGAAACAGCACCTAAGAATACTTCTTTACAGTTCTAGGATCAAAAAAGCGCCCTATTCACCTTCCATAGAGGGCCTTCATATCGCTTCAGAGCTTTGTGGATGACCTGTTAAAAAAACATGTTTCTGTTAAAAATCTACATATTTCCAATTTTTTCCTAAAAATTATATAAATGTAATCTCTTAGTACATACCTTATGACCAATAAGAATGTGTTTCATTTCAGCGCCCTGGGCAAGGTCAAGGGGCTTCTGATCTATGTAAAATACAGGGGAAAAGGTCATGAAGAGCTTAATTGTACCATAAAATCGAAGCTGCAATTGCAGCACATAATATTTTTCATTATTCCATCAACTACCCCTTTCATCTCTTACCCCAAATACCTACCTAAAGCAGCCATCTCAATTCTTTATGACCTCCTTTTTAGTAGCTAACTATTAAGCAAACCAATCAGATCAACCTCAAAACACTCTGTTTTTATTTCATGATCCTTCAAGCATTCTTAAGTCACTGTATTAATGTAACAAATTACCACAATAGTGTTTTAAAACACTAACAATTCTCTTACAGTTGGGGAGGTCAGAAGTCCAAACTCCGTTTCACTGGACTAAAAGCAACATGTAAGCAGGGTTGCATTCCTTCTGGAAACTTCAGGGGGAAATCCATTTCCTTCCTTTTTCCAGAGGCTATCTGAATCTCTTAACTTATGATTACCCCTCCTTCTTCAAAGTACACCATTCCTACCTCTACTCCCATCCTTATATTTTTCCCTTAATACTCTGATGTCCAGTGGCAGGATTCTTGTGATACACAGGGTCAATTTGGATAAATCAGGATTATCTACTTATCAAGATACTTAACTAATCACATCTTTGGAGGGCCATTACCCTCAGCATACTACACCATTCCAAAGCTATTGCCCTGGAGAAGAGGTAGCAGGACAGCTCACAAACTAAGGGTGTGATAAGGGTCCACAGTTGAGGACAAGAGGAAAATACAGTAATAGAGAATACAATGAGCAAAGTATTATGGTAACTTTCTCTACATAACATAAGCAATATTTAGTTCCTTGTTTTGTCAAGGAACTAAAATAAAATTTGTTTTGTCAAAGTTATTGAGCTCTGAAATGAGGACACTATAGGAAAGTTGCAAGCTAAAATAAAAAATCATCCTGTAACCTCAAATAGCTTGTAATTTCTAGAGAAACAAAAGCTACACGTACAAATTTAAAGCAAGAAAAAGCCCTTTCAAATACCAGGTCAGACTGGAACTCTACCACTGATTGTGCAATGAGTTCATATTTTCTATGAAATAACCTTTTTGTAAATACCAAATACCTGGTATGTGTTGGGCAATGATTTATATAAACACCTCCCAAAGAGAGTCTATTACGTACTAATTAATATGTTAAGCATTGGGAATTCAACATTGAACAAGGCAAGTAAAAATTGGGTGGCGGTAAGGGAAGCCAGGAAAGGCATAAGAAAAGGGAAAGACAGTAAATAAAGGTTATAGCAAACCATCAATGTTATACCAATATTTTTTAAAGAAATGATTTCACAGAGAAAGACTGGGATTACCACTTTCGAATGGGGGTTCAGGGACTGATCAGAAAAGTCCCTTCTGAAGAAGGACTGAAAGGATAGGTCCAGCCCTGTGAAAATACAGGAGAAAAGCACTCCAGCAAAGGGATGGCTAATGCAAAGGCCCTGAGGTAGGAACAATGGAGTGGATAAGACAAAATCAGAGAGGTAGAAAGAGGTCACATCATCTAAGTTTTGTAGGCTAGACCTGTGTGTGCCAGTATAAGGAGTTTGGGTCTTATTCTAAATATGATGTAAAGCCACTGAAGAGTTTTAAGTATAAGAGGATTGTGATGAGAGTTATGTTTAAACTCTGTCAAAATGTTAAAAAAAAAAAAAGACAAGAATTGGGGAAATGTAAACTTCACCAATTTGATGATTTTGATAAGCTATTATAAGGCTAATGCTACTGTGATTTTGATATTTTAATTGATCTACTTAGATATTTACTCACTTAAAGTGTACAATTCAGTGGTTTATAGCATAGAATGTGCAACTATAATGTGATTATATTTGTTTCTTTAAGGAGCCTGTATCTTTTACAAATATACTGCAATATTTATAGATGACTGATACATCTGTAATTGCTTCAGAGAGTATGAGTTGGGTGGAAAGAGACAAAAGGAGAGTGAACACTGGCAATTCCTGAAGGAGGGTGATGAGTATGTTAATTATATTATTCTATTTTAAGCTCTGATAATTTCCATAATTAGAACAAAAAGATCACTATGGTTGCTGCATGGAAAATGGCTAGCAAATGTAGTCAAGAGTAAAGCAAGGATACTAGTTGCAAAGCAATAAACCAGGGCCTCCCTGGTGGCGCAACAGGTTAAGTCTCAGCACTATGAAGCTAATAGAGAGTGAAGACGTTAAGTTACTATTAAAAGTTAGATCATTAGCGGCCTCCCTGGTGGTACAAGGAGCACTATCAAGCTATCACCAGCCACTGCAGCATAAGTTCGCTCCCCGGCCAAGGAGATTCCCACATGGCGCAGCAGACCTCTTCTGCCTCGCCCGCTGCTCCCCTCAGCAGTGTACTTCAGTTGATCTGCCTGTTCTGCTCCCCACTCTGTCTCTGGTGAATCCTCTCACCCCCCAACACCTCTGGCCTACACCCCAGTTCTTGGATGAATAAATAAATCTTAATAAAAAAAACAAAAATAAAGCAATAATCCA
The DNA here is from genome assembly GCA_004024925.1 of Scalopus aquaticus. Lineage (NCBI taxonomy): Eukaryota > Metazoa > Chordata > Mammalia > Eulipotyphla > Talpidae > Scalopus > Scalopus aquaticus. The sequence continues at coordinate 94,759 of PVIJ01004651.1, forward strand.
GTAAAAGACAGTGGACCAAGAGTCAGAGTAAAACAGACTGTAAACAATATAGAGAGAACTACCTGGTTTGAGATTTCTTTTATAGATAGAGTTACAGAAAAGCTGATGGGAAAAACTGGGGTTGATCACATATTATTTCTCTAGTGGGGAAAAATCTTTAAAATGTTAATTGAGAAATTATCACTTTAGGTTTTCTAGTTAGCACAAAGGAAGATGTTTTATAAAAAGACTGTCAAATCTATCTTCATTCTATCTACATGGCATTTTGGAGAAATTATTCCTTTAGGCAGAGAGGAGAGATGTGGATTTTTTTTTCCATAGAATTTTGTCCTAATACCAAAAATAAACTCTGAACTCCTGCCAAGTAGCTGAAATCCCAGTTAGGAAGCCTCATTCCTGAATTCAAAGCATGAAGTGCCTGGCACACAATAAGATTTTAATAAAATGCTTTTAAACTGAACAAAATAGCCATGTACCTGAATGGGTACCATAACCAGCTGTTTTGAAATTGCATTGCCTCTCTTATCAACCACAACAAATTAAAAAAAGAAATGATCCAATATTTAAATCCTGCAGCTTTATCTCTTAATGGGAACACTAAAAAAATGTAAACACTCCTCATGTCAATTTACATAGAAAGCAATTTCAATTAGATGCCAATTGTATTTTTACTGGAGCTTAAGAATATATGCCTAACGTCATCTGGAAGAATAAGCAAATAATGTCAAAGAAAATCCTCAAAAAAGAGGAGTTGTAAGAGGATATTACAGATCTTAAAACATTAAAAAAAATCATTACGAGTACAACACTGGGGCCTCCTTGGTGGCGCAGGTGTTAAGTCTCAGTGCTATCAAGCTATTGGCAGCTACTGGAGCACAAGTTTGATCCCCAGCCAGGGAGCTGACCCACATGGTGCAGCAGACCTCTCCTGCCTCGCCCACTGCTCCCCTAGCAGTGTGTATCAGTCAATCTGCCGGTTCTGCTCCCCACTCTGTCTCTGGTGAATCCTCTCACCTCCCCCCGACATACCTCTGGCCTACACCCCAGTTCTTGTATGCATAAATAAAAATAAATCTTTAAAAGAAAAAGTACAACATTGGTGAAGGAACAGACAGGGTAATGAAACATAACTAAACTCTTAAAAAGTGCGAGAAAGCTTAAACGAAACATGAAAGGGATTGCTTGACAAATGGCATAAAAATAAATGATTAGCCATTTGAAAGTTCTGACATAATTCTCACTTCATTTTTCCTGTTCCACCCCCACCACACTTACAAACAGGGTTGCTTTCCTGAAATTATCTGCCTCTCCCACTCCAGGCACCCTGGCAGCTTTCTTCTTCAAATATGCCAAGTGGTGTCCTCTCCCAGAGCTTTTACAATTGCTTGTCCTTTGCTTTTAGTGCTCTTTGCCAGTGAGCTCATGGCTCAGTCCCCTACTCAGTTTGGCTCTTTGCCCAAAGTGCCTTCAGAGAGGACTTCCCTCATGCCCTTTCCAAAACAGCTACTTCCGCCCACTGCCATCCCTACCCCCTATCCATTCCACCCTGTTTTATATTTCTGCACCTCATTGTCTGACAACAGTCCTTGGCAGACAGCAGCGGCTCAGCACTCGCTGAATGAATGGAATGTGATTACAGATGAACTAGAAGACAAGAGAATCAATTATTTGCCAAATCTATTACCTAAGTTGAAAAGCATTAGAAGAAATCAATGCAGAGGATCAACAAATTTAATTTTAAGTTTAAAGCACCCTTGTTTTATAAACAAATACTAGGCAAATTTAGTAGTAAATACAGAGAAATCATCTTTGTCCTTATCATTGAAGTTTTGGGGAGGAAAATTCTATCTTGTGTGAACTATACAGAGGGTGTGCCCTGAAGACTATTCTTTTTTTAAGATTTTATTTTATTTACACATACAAGCTGGGGTACAGGCCAGACGCGTGGGGCAGCGAGAGGGTTCACAGAGACAGAGTGGGGAGCAGAACAGGCAGATCAGAAGTACACTGCTGAGGGGAGCAGCGGGCGAGGCAGGAGAGGTCTGCCGCACCATGTGGGATTCTCCCCGGCCAGGCGTCGAACTCGCGTCGCCGCTGCCGACAGCTTCACAGCGCAGCGCTCAACCTCTGCGCCACCAGGGAGGCCCCTGAAGACTATTGTTTTCCATATTGTTGTGATATTTCCAGGATATGGAAAAACTATAATACTTGATTAAAAAGCAGGATTTTAATAAGTCAAGGCTATTTATAACCTATAAGCTAAAAGGAAGAGTAGACACTGAGCCGTTTGCCAGCCCACATTCATTCAATATTCTCTGAGCAGTGCCCTGTCCACATTGCCAATCGAAGTGCCTAATAGCATGTCTGTGCCATATGGCTGTGTGCTCCTAGCAGCTCACTGCCATGGGCACACATCTAACACAAGTGGATGCCATCAGATTATCTCCCACTGAAATGTAAAGCTGAGGCTAGGAGATGCTGGTCAACTGAATGAAATGACAAGGTAGTCATCTTCCATCATGTATACTGGAAAACAAAAAGGCTGATCTACTAAGAGACAGAAACCAGAGACCAAGCAATAAGAGAAAGATAAGACCTTCAGTGAGTGGCAGCCATCTTGCTTCCTAACAGCTTCCTGGTTGCGGATTCCATCCCTCTGACTCCTGAACAGCATTTCCTGCTTTCAAAGACCACCAGATATCTCTATACTCCTAATTTAATAATGAGGTCTTTATTTTGCTTATATCACATTTTTTGTGTGTTTTAAGTATTAAAGATAAACAAAAACTAGCCTGCCATAGAATATTAGCAAGTAAAAACTAAATCTTTGGATGTTGGGTTATAGTAGATTATATTTTGGTACCTTTATTTTCCTCATTTTGACCATAAACAAGCATTATTCAATTAAAAATGCTATAAAATAGGCATGAAAACAGATTAGAAGGATATACAATATGCCAAAGTAATACTCCGTAATTTATGGTTTATTTTCTATTTTTAACATTTTTTATAATGTATATAGTAGTACTAATGAATATTAAGAATACTTTTTCAGAAGGTTCTTAACCTATCTAGATCACTTTAATAGGAAAGTTCAGCTGTGGTTACTAAAGTAAAGAATAGGGTAAAGTATAGGGGTGTATTTGAACACCAATAGTCACCAAATGTTTACAGGAATTTAACTTAGATTGATATTTAAACTATTCTTTGGGGTACTTTTTAAATATAAATTTCTAAGAATTATAAACCACTCCACACAAAAACTATTCAAGTCTGGGAAAGTGTCAAAGACACTAGGAATCAAACCAAACATCAACTTTAGGTGACTCCTTTAGCACTTTCAGGGTTCCTTTGCTTAATTCACACGTAGGAAAACAACTTCAGTTCTGAACTGGGAACTAGGAGATAAAAGTTAAATTACGTAATGTGTAACTCTCACTGCTCCACCAGAGTTCATAGAGCCAATTAGGGAAATCCTTTCTAGATATCTGTGCCTACTTTCCATCACTTTTTAACATTTAAGCCTTCAATGGCAAACCATTCTGTAAACTGCTTTCAGTGGTAATCATGTTTTTTTCACTTTTACTGTTTTTAAGTTTTGCATGGTTCTTAGAGTGGACTCTCTTCTATTTCTTTCTACTTTTATTATATAGGAATATATCCATAGAGTGCTTTTAAATATCATTTTATTCTTAAAATAATGGTTTATGTATCTATCACTCAAGTTCCTTTCCTTCACTCAACATTGTTTTTATCTACGATGATGTATGCAGCTCCCATTTTACCTACTGTAGCATTATTACAAGTATTAAACCAGTTTATTTAAACAGTTTGGTTTCCCTCTACTTTCCACTATTTTAAAATGGAGCTAAAATAAACATATGCTAGTCTATTTGTGTGAATATATTTTATTCATGCAAATGATTTAGTTTAGTTTAAGATTCACACAAAGTCCATAGCAGTGTGCTTTTTTTGCTATTATGTATATTTGAAGTGTAAATACTTAAAATTGAGTTGCTTACTTTCCTATTGATTTTTAAGGGGTTTCTACATATTCCAGGTATAAGACCATTGTAGATATGTCTTCCTAGTACTTCCTCTACGTATCTTCCTTTTTTCATTTCCATAAGAGTGCCTGTTGAAGAGCAAAACCTTTTAATTTTGCTTTTGTAAGATTTTTTTGATTTTTAATTTTTCTAAAACTTTGTAATTTTGGTCCAAAATTAAACAGTGATCAATAATTTTAAAATATACATACAATCAAAAATAACTATTGCTCATCCTTGTTGTGTCATAGCAAAGCTTTCTAAATCCAAAGTAAGACCTTATATTTCCTTATAGATTTTTATGGCTTTAATTCTTAACTTCTGCTATCCATCTAAAACTAATTTATATTTGTGATGTAAAGTTAAGAGCGCATTAACAGTTCATTGTTTTGAGAAGGGTAACTATCAGATGGTTTCACTTATATGTAGAATACAGAGAAACCAAACAAAGGTCAGGAAAAAGACGAAACTTGCAGCTGACCCTAAATCTGAGGCTTAGAGAGGAGTGACAGAGGGGAGGGAAGAGGATAAGGGGCTATGGTGATGAATCACAGGTACAGTGGTGGTGGGAGAACTCTGGTGACAGCACCTGAGAGGAGAAATAAATACTGTCCAAAACTTAACAATGTAAGAAAATAAATTTAATTAAATTTTTTTAAAGTTCATTGTTTTGGATATTGCTATCCAACTTTTCCAGCACCATTTGTTGAAAAATGTCTTTCTGGGCCTCCCTGTTGGCACAGGGGTTAAAGTCTCAGTGCTATCAAGTTATCACCAGCCACTGCAGCATGAGTTCGATCCCTGGACAGGGAGCTGACCCACATGGCATAGCAGACCTCTCCTGTCTTGCCCACTGCTCCCCTCATCAGTGTATTTCAGTCAATCTGCCTGTTCTGCTCCCCACTCTGCCTCTGGTGAATCCTCTCACCTCCTGCACCTCTGGCCTAGGTCCCACTTCTTGTATGCATAAATAAATCTTTAAAAAAAAAAAAAGTCTTTCCCCATTATTGATTACCTTGATGTCTTTTTCAAAAACTGAAATGTGTGTCTATACTTATAGACACACTGATTCATATATAATTTCCTTACACCATACCACACATAAGAACGATCAATTGTATGTGTCAACTGAGAGAAGGGATGTATGGACAGCTGGTAAAACATTTCTGGCTGTGCTGAGAGGTTTTTTTTTGGATGACATTAGCATTTGAATCAACAGACTGAGTAAGGAAGATTTGCCTTCACCAATGTGGGTGGGCATCATCCAATTCATTGAGGCCTTCATAGAATAAAAGGGCAGAGGAATGGCAAATTCTCTCTGGTCTGGAGCTGGGACATCATCTCTTTCTACGCTCAGACACTGGAACTTCTGGTTCCCTGGTTTCTGGATTCAGGAACTTGTACCAATGGTCCCCCTAGTCTCAGGTCTTTGCACTCAAACTAGCAGCTTTTTCAGTTCTGATTACAGATGGCCTATCATCGCACTTCTCCATCTCCAAATCATGACAGCCAGTTCCCATGATAAATCTCGATAAGTGATCTTACCCATCCCATGCCTTTGAAAGTTTTATATACTAACAAGTTCCCAAATTTATATCTCCACCCAGATTTCTCCCCTAAATTTAAATTTCTATTGCCAACTTCTAAGTTGAATTGCATAATTGTATTTCGAATTTTAAATACCTTAAAAACCGAATTTGTAAAACCAAACTTGTAACTGCTAATCTGTCCATCTTGTCTCCCTCCTAGAAATCTGAAATTCACTCTTCTAGCTCAAGTCAAACACTCTGGAGTCATCCTTGTCTCCTTTCTCAAACCTCACATCCAAGCCATCAGAAAATCCGACAATTCTACCTTCAAAATAAAGGAAAAATCCAACCTCTTCCTACCATGTTTTTTCCCACTGTCTGATCCAAGCCAGTATTCATCTCTTGCACTGACTATTCCAACAGCCTCAAATGCTACTCCTTCCTCCTTCTTGCCCACCTAGAGTTTATTCTCCTCAAGCAGCCAGAGGCACCATTTTTTGTGACTTAAGTTGTAAAAGTTACATGTTATTATCTTATAACATCGGTCAGATCAGATGACTACTGCATTATAAACTCTCTGACATCTTCCCATCTCACACAGAATCAAAGCCAGAATTTTTACATTACCGTATAGGGCCTTTCCTGATCTATTCCCACTGCCTGTCTTTCCTCCTCTTCCCATCACTCTGTCACTCTCCTTTGGACATAATGACCTACTTGCTTTTCCTGACACACATCACACACTCTCACCTGTTTCTTCCACCTGGAATAATGTCCACCTCCCAGATAAATTGGCTTGACTTGCTCCCTCACTTTATGACTTAAAGATCATCCTGACAGAGAAGCTTCCTGCTACCCAAAGTGGCAAACCTCTAGACACCAAAGACATTTCCAAGTCCCTTTCCCTGTCCTCCCCACTTTACAGTCTTGATCACATGTAACCTGGTAAATATCTGCCTTTTTTATTTGCTTATTGGCCCTCCCCTATTGGGATGTAAGCCAACTTGCTGGTTTCTTTTTTTCCGTGCTCTAGTTCCTGGCATAGTATCTGGCACATAAGCACTTAATAAATAATTAAATGAGTATTTAACCTTCTATAGGTTCATAAGTAGTCTCATCTAGCAGCACAACCCCCGCCCCACCTTCCTCCCTTTAAAATTCTCTATCCTGGGCTTTCCTATATAAATTTAGAAGCAACTGGTCAAGTTCTGTGAGAATTTTTTTTAGGATTCTAGCTGGGATTTCTTTAAGATTTCTGAAGCTAAATGGAATTTGGGATGAACTGTTTTCAATATTATTTTTAATCAATCAAAATTATGGCAGGTCTCTACTTTTTAGTTCTTCTTTTAGATCCTCCAGTTGTATTTTCAATTGCCTCCTAATCATCTGTTATCAAATGTGTTCCTTTTTATTCCTGTTACCAAATCATTGCCCATAAAAAAAAAATTACCCTTTGTCACAATTAAGTGATCAAGCTTCTGCTGCCCTAGGCCTCCTTGACTTTAAACACTTAATTTTCCCTTTGCCTGTAAAAATTTTCTCATTTGGCCATGAAGCCATCCTTTCTCAAACAATACAAAGGAAAAAGTGTGCTGCCTCAGTTGCTTGTTCCCTACTCAGTCATTCATACTTGACCTACCTTTTGCTCAATTATTGTGTAAAAACTGTTCTCGCAGAAAGGACCACTAAGCCCTGAGCCACTGACTCACGGCCTTTTCTCAGTCTAAGTTGCACACAACACCAGTTACATCCTAAACTTTACTCTGCATTTTATCTCCTTCCTTGGCTTCTCTGGAATTCCTCACATCACCTGAGGACTTTCCCTTCTCCATTCTGCCCTTTCTAACATTTCTTCTAACTTATTCCAGGAAGAACCTGTATCTACATGCCCCAGAGAAGCTTTTCCTCAGAGACTGAGCTAACTCTTGAAGTGAGACGAGAGTTTACAAGGTGAACAAGCAGGAAAAGCACATTTCTGGCACAAAGACGAACACAGAGGGTAAAAACAGGAAGGTAAACCAGAGCGCCTCAAACGGTTCAGAAATAAAAGAGATGCAGAAGATTCTAGAATAAATTTTCTTCATTTCTACTCTCCTCTATGTCAATAAAGTTCAAATCCTGATTACTACTCCCTTCAGTCTTGGCTTGCCACAACTTATCCGAGCTACTGGGACCATGTTAATCTTCTTAAAGCATCTCTCCTTTCCACTGCTCACCTGTTTTTCAGGGTCTCACTGACCTTCCAAATTAAGGGGTAAAATAGTCTGGCATTTCCAGGCTTTCCATTACACCGCCTAAGTTCCATTTACATGATCACTCAGTACTGCTCCCCTTTATCTACATGAATGTGCCAAACTGGTTGCTACCTGACCTTGTTTCGTTTTTCACTTTAACACCATTGTTCATAATCTTTCTTCTCCTTAGTACACTGTTTCCCAAATTTCATATTAAATTCTTACTAGATGATAATGGTACTGTTATTTTTAAAATAAAAACATAGGGAGGAGGTTTATGTTAGAAACAAACTGAAGTATTTAGACATGAAAAATCTTTAATCGTACCAGAACGTCAGGGTCTACATCAAATGCCTATTCCTTCATGAAGGTGTTTCTTATTACCCCACACCTTCAACAAACACGCAGTGTGTAGAGAGCATCATGTGCTAGTCATTATACATATTACTAGGTGTTGGGCAAACTAGACAGTAAAATATGAACCACCCCCTTAGAGATTCAGTCTCATGGGAGACAGCTACATAAGCCAGTAATTACCATGGAGTATGATTAGACTATGACGGAGGTGAACACAGGGTCTCGTGGGACCACGACGAGTTCTAGCCCAGGTCGGTGGTAAGCATCTATACATCCTGCAAAGTGTGACGTCTAAGGTCCTTTGAAAATGTTCCCCCTTTGAATACCTAGGACATCTTTTGCAGTTTCTCTTTGGTTATCCAATTCTGTCTTTGATAATATGCATATAGAGTAGACAATGATAATTCTGACTTTCATATTTGCAAATTTGCCTATTACTAGGATTTATCTGTAATCCCCAATCAACATTTGTGGTCATTCTTGGTCATTTACAAGTGTGTCCAGACTGGTGAAAAGTGTAAGTCATCCAGTACCTGTGCTGAATGAGCTCCAGAAGAGCTGCATAGGGTAGTGCTCGGCTGGCTGTTTCAGCTCTCACTCTGCAAATAAGTGTGCTCGTCATGGTTTAGCAAGTGCTACGTTTTCCCGTTTTTTGCTTTTGTTGGTGATCTCCCTGTTGAAACTGATCCCCAAGCACAGGGCTGCAGTGCGGTCTAGTGTTCCTAAGCACACGAAGGCTGTGACGTGCTCCGTGGAGAATGTGTGTTAACAAAGTTAAGCTCTGTTCAGGCATGAGTTACATGCTGTTGGCAGGGAGTTTACGGTTAATGAATCAATAATGTACATTAAATAGTGTCTTGAAATAAAATCACACACAAAAAATTATGTATTGATGAGGTGATATAAACAGACTCAAAGGAACCTAACTATTTCTGCTGGAACATTGATTCAGTATTCAGAACTTGGAATATAGACTTTACAGACTGTAACTACAAATCATCTCTCTCCCTCTCCCTCTCCCTCTCCCTCTCCCTCTCCCTCTCCCCCTCTCCGTGTGTGTGTGTGTGTGTGTGTGTGTGTGTGTATTTCTTTGAGGATGGGAAACTTAGTCATCATGAGGGCCTCCCATGGAGCAGGCATTATTAAACATTCGACTGTTAACCGGAAAGCATATAAATAAGCTTATTTGCGTGAGAGAGAGTGTGTGAATGCCTTCACTTCAAAATTAAATGGAAGCCATGCAGTTTAACAGGCTGGATATTAAAACAACACACTTAATTTTACATGGCATTGACTTGTTTTTATAACTTCAAAATGATTAGCAAAGGCTTTTATCAACATGCTTACCATTTTTGTTCTTCATGTTAGGGTCTGCTCCACTTTTTAGAAGTTTTAAGGCACACTGCTTATGAGCCCGGTAAGCTGCACAATGCAAAGGGGTATTTCCTAACTGATCCGAACAGTTAACATCAGGAGGATTGGGCCTGTTGAGCTAACAAGTGAAGAAATACAACACTGCGTTACATAGCAAAGATAGACTTTCTCCCACAAACACTCAGGAGATGGCTGGATGTTCAAGTGGATGCTGCTACCACAGAGCCTGGTATCTGGGCTGTTAAGTGGCTTCTTGCTCATAAGACAAGCCAGCTTTGTCGCCACGCAGGGCCTCAAGGGGCCACAGTGTCCAACAACAGATACCACACACTACACCAGTGCCACCCAGCCTACCCTTGAACATTAAATTTCACCAAGATTTGCTAGCTCCTACCAGTTTTGCAATTTACAGTTCATATTAGAGCAAAATTACAAATTGGTCTGCTGTAATCAGTCATTCAGAAGACTTAAAACCATCGATGTTAAATGTGTAAATGTTTAAGTTCTATTGAATTTGTTGTTCCCAACTGACTGCTTTAAAGACTTCCCTGTAGTCTCATTTCATGAAGTTTTAAAAATGTTTTGGGCACTAATCTTAGAAACCAAAGAGACCTTTTCAAGTGAGCTAAAATAACTTTAAAGCCAATGGCAATACTTCAGTCTTGAATTTAGAACAAATTTAGAGTTTCATGTTTAATGAAACTACGTGGGAAATGGAAAATGAAAAGTAGGTCTCCTAAGAGTAAAAAAAAATGGGTAAGGCTTTAGTCTATTCTAACACAATATCAATATTTCAAAATATTGTCCCTTCTGTGTATGTTTCTTTCTAGAAGCATAGTATACCTTTCAGAAAGTACTGCTTAGAGACACATATTCCTTGACAGGATCCTATTTATTGTATTTCAATTTTAAATGGACTTAATCTCAAAAAAAGACACTGTCTTACATTAAGTATTTGCCCTAAAGAAAAAAAAGATCTTTATCAAACAGATTTGCAAGACTTGCAGCAGAGGGCTAGGAGTGTAAATCAGAAATTCAGAAAAAATCTTTAAAATGTGTCCTACTGAAGCTACTGCCATGTAAAGTGCGTCTATTATAGATATTTAAGGACTTTCATTTTAATGAACTTGAGTATTTTGGTCCACAATTTGACTAAACTATGAACTTAATATTAGGTAAAAATTTTTCTGATGTGTAATGTAAAGAAATAATGAATGTTTGGGTTTTGTTTTGTTCTTTTTACCAGAGCTGTGAGTTCTGTGGCTTTGCCTTCTCTTGCTGCGGCCAAGAGCAATTCTTCAAGCTTTCTTTGCTGAGTCCTTTCTACAGCTGCAAAAGGAAAGTAGCTATTACTTTATTACTCTACTTCTAATGAGGATCCTATTAGCAAATTCTTATTACAAAGATATATAAAGAATAAAGTGATCAAGTTAAGTCACAATGTTTTGAATCATAATTCAAGTACAATTAGACTTTATTTTTATTCTCATTGCCTTACAGTTCAGATTAGAGAGTTTAACTTCTCTCAGGTTTGGAAATTTATGTTTTCAAGTTAGAGATCTTTAAGTATCCTACTCACAACGATACCCATCACAAATAATTATGCATTACTTCTGCATTTGGTGATACTGTTATACATCTGCTTTGGAAAGGTAGGTAAGTGGGGAGATGAGTTCTTACCTCAGAAACATAAGATGTGAAGAGTAGTAAGTGGCATTAGTAAGAAGCTGTACAAATCACACACATATATTTAGGCTCACATATACTATTAATACTTCCAAAAATCTATATTTTATATATTTTTATCATACACTGTAGCACTTGTGTCAAATACTACTTACTCAAAGTACTTTCAAAATATAAACTCATTAAAGCATCAAAATGAATATTTAGTTCTATGAAGTAGGTGTTATTATTCTGAATTTATAGATGAAGAAACCGAGGCACCAAGAGGTTTAGGAATCTAATCAAGGTCACAGAGCCTGGAGGTGGAAGAGCTGGCCTTTCAAATTGGGTAGGGTGGTTGGTTTCAGAGTTCTTTATTACTACTCTACACTGTTTCTCAAATCATACTTGCAGACAAAGAGCAACTAGCAATCTGATTTGTTTAAGGAACTGGAATATGGAATTAGGTATCATTTCTGCTAGATTTGAATTCTATTTTGATTTACAGAAAAGAAGCAAATTTCATGAAAAGGCTAAGTAATCCCATTTAAAATACATGTGTAATGTAAAGGCTGCAAAGGAAAAACCATTAAGTTTCCTGAGGGGGAAAAAATGAACATTTATTAACAGCTAGTCATTACTATGTACCAACTGCTGCTTGACACACACTATGCATGCCATTGCATTTCAACCATAGGGAACATATATCTTGAAAATGGGAAATGCTAAAATTGGCTAATTGCCACAATCTTCTATTCTCATTTTAATTTCTATACCCAGATTCCCTCTCTACCTTGCAGGAATGCTGCCGAGCCTCTGTGTAAGGTTCTTAAAGTCTTTTGCTGGGACTTTTGTTCCTCGACCTTTTCTCTCACAGGCTCTGTGACTTCTTGGTTGAGTTCCTTGAGAGCATAAGTCTCTATTCCTCATGTATACACCTCTATTACTGCGTGTATTACCCTCAGCTGTAATTTATCCTCTTGGTCATTCTTGCAACAGGTACATGTGCTTACTTCCTGGGTATCCTAGGCATTTATGACAGGATATGGCAAAGTGCATATTTGGCCAATAAATATTTATAGAATAATCAAATAATGTCTAATAATTTGGCTCTAGACTTTAGGAAGGGAGATAAAGGACACTAGTGTTTCTTTCTAGAATGTCTGGGCTTACAAAGGAAAGAAACTAGGAATTTTGAGTTAAATACCCTGCGTATGTTCCTGGGCATTTCCTATCCTGTGTCCATTTAGGACACTGAAGGAAAACTGCTAACTCAGCCAAATAGTTTGTTGATTCACCAAATAATCCCAAGGGGAGTAGGGTTTACAGAGTGCTGGTATTGTTCTATTCCTTGATGTCTCTGCTGATTACATGGATGTGTTCCACTCATGAAAACAGCATGCTATACATTAATGATGTAAATTTTTCTCTATTTATTTTAGACCTCAGTAATATATAGAGCAATACTCCATGAAAATTTTTTCCTATAAATTTTAAATTAATATCATTATAAACTAACTCTTCAATCAGAATCCACAGTTAGGAATCTCAGCGATCAAGAGTCTAGCCCCATCCCGATACAATTTTATACACGCACAGAGTAAACAGTAATACACTTGAAATGCAGGGCAGACCTGAAAAATTGGATTCATTGAAAGAAAAAGTCACCATTTTAAAATTTCTAAAAGTAATTAAAGAGATTCAGTCAAGAATTATCAATGAATGCTAAAATCACCAATTAAAAGTTTACCAACAAGATATATATATATATGTAGATATATATACACATACATATATACTTATACATATTTTACAAAACTATTTATGTGTGTGTATGGCCTCAACTTTTCTCCCCACAGATTATCAACTGCAAAGGTACCCTGACAGTGGACCACCAAATGATAAAAGTTAAATCACCAGCAGTGAAAGAAAATGCATCATGTGTTCCTACGCAACACACTGGCAAAGCATACAACCTCAGCTCCTCAATATTCCCACCAGGAATGCATCTGTGAACCTAACCATGTGAAAAGAGGAAAACCCATATTTTTGAGGGATATTTTACAAACAATTCTACATATTCTGTCCTCTACAAAAAGGTCAAGAGCATGAAAAGACAAAGGAATTATTCCAGATAAAAGGAGACTAAAGCAATATGACAAATGTAATTTAGGATTCTGGACTGGGTCCTGGAATGAGGGAATACACTACAAGGGACATCTGGAAATTGGCAAAGTTTGAATATGAATTATACATGATGCAATATTATACTCCTGCTAATTCTCCTGATACTGATCATAATATTGTGATGATATCAGAAAATATCCTTGTTCTTAGGAGAATCATGCTGAACTATTTAGTGCTAAAATATTGATGTTTACAAATTGCTCCCAAATATTTCAGCCAAAAAAATTAAAAGAGGTAACATTAAACAATATGTACAAAGAGGGCCTCTCTAGTGGCACAAGGGGTTAAGAGATTCCCACATGGCGAGGCAGATCTCCTCTCCTGCCTCGCCCGCTGCTCCCCTCAGCAGGGTATTTCGGTCGATCTGCCTGTTCTGCTTCCCACTCTGTCTCTGGTAAACCCTCTCACTGCCCCACACCTTTGGACTGCACCCCAGCTTGTATGCAAAAATAAATAAATCTTTTTTAAAATACATACATATATACATATACACACATATGCACACATGCACACACACATGCATATACACACATACACATATATACGTGTGTGTGTGTAAATAAAGATACACCAGATGGAGTAAATGTTAATGATTGGTGAGTGTATGTGAAGGACATACAAGTACACATTTTACTATTCTTGAAATTTTCCCAGAGATGAGAGGTGTCTCAAAATAAAGAGACAAATGACATGCGGAGGACGATATTCCTCTCTAATGCCTGACAAAAGTGATCTGCCCTCTCCTGAATACCTCCAGTCATGGGACACTCACCACATTTTCAGGTAAATCAAGTCTTATTACATTACACTGGACTCAAAGATGGCACTCCATCAACAAATCAGATTATTTGTCCTCCAATATAACAGCTCTTCAGACATAGCAGATGCTTTAATATGATTTCACTGTGTTTACCAAAGCCTGTCTTTCTGGAGTGAAACATCTATTCCTCCAGGCATTACCCTGTGATATGGTTTCTGGTCTACCTGTGGCCTGGTGGGTTTCTGGATACACACCTTGCAGTCTGACCCATTTAATAGACTATCCACAAATGATATAGCTGAGTAAAGTGATCTCACCAAACAATCACTCAACTAAGTTTCTATTTATTTCCCAGGCTAGGAACATGTTAGCTGACAAATCATATTACCCATAAAATCAACTAAGCCCTTTGTCCTTAGTTTGGATTTGGGAGAACCTTAGGCATCTTCTTATAATTGGCCCCCATTAAATGTCAACTTCTCAGGCTGACCTAACATTCCAGTTGTCAGGAAAATCTGTTTTGTGTTCACATCTTGTTCCAGTTAAATAACAGGGCAGAATCAAAGATAGTATTTCACCCTCCCAATTAGGTTACTATTTATGAAAGAGCAGGGATCATATCTACCATATTCAATTTTCCCTAAATTACATAAAACAGTCTCAAAAATTTTTGTGTTGATTTGCTTGCTAATTGAAAATAAGAGAGTTCCTTCTAAATGCGAGATTGGATTAAGACATTGATTTAAAGCTATATGACAAGCAACATTATTTTGCTTTTACCAGAGAACACATGAGATTTTAGTTCTCAAGGCCTATTGGAAAGTAATAAAAAGATGTTGGCTTTTAATAAGATAAAAATAGTCATCATTACAAAATTAACAAATCAATATCCTCTAAAAACAAAATTATCTTGCGCTTCTCTGAAATGCAAAGGACAAAAACAGGGTCCATGTAAAACTGCAATTTTAACTCAATATTCTTAATTCACAAATGAGTAAAAATGTCTCTTCTCTGCAACAGAAATAATCACATGAAAATTACAGCAAAACTGACCATTTGAAGGATAACCTTAACATCTGAGGGTTTCCCAGTGGAAGCATCATTTTGGTTTAAACTATTTTAGAGAAATCCCTGAGTTGTTGCAGACTCTCGTCTTCCTAAACGTAATTTAATCTTTGTAGTTCATGACAATGTAGCTGATCCATCAAGAAATGACTGCCAGCTATTGTGCTATAATGAAGTCCTCAGAACAATGGAGCCAGCCAGAGCCATCTTCCCCAACATCAAACAACTAAGAGGTGCAGTTATTAGTAGCTTCTGTTCTCTTTCATATTCATGCCTCTGAAAGCCTATCTGTCATAGTCCCATGTGTCTCTGATTTTCTACTTTCAATTCTGTTGGCAATTTGATCAACAGATTTTTAAAACTTGCCATAATGTCAAACAAGAGTTTAAAAGTTGTGAGACCACTCATAAGTAATTTTGTGTCTAGTCAATGATTTTTTAAAATTGTTATTTTTATAGCATAGCATAGCATCAATCACAGAAGCGATTCCTACTTGTAATTCGGATGTTGGTTGCAATGAAATTAAATACTGTTTCAGTTAATATTCATAATATTTACTTACCTTCAAGCATGTTTCTGATTTCTTTGTCATGAGTGACTTCTTTTGCTGTCTGTCCACTCCCATTAACAACAGTAGTATCAGCATCATATTCTAAAAGAAGCATTACCAATTCCTAAAAAGCAGAGAAACTAGTTTCAGCTACTAAGATTTTATTATATTACAGTCCTTTTCCAATTTCTAATTAGCACAACAGAAAAGTCCAGATAGGAATCTTTACATAGTATCAGTTATATCTACAATAAGGAATTATTAGATAACTACAAATTAAATGTTACAATTTAACTAATTATAGTAATAAATTATGGATACCTAAACAGTTGCCAATCTACAATTGACATTAACAACTTCTATAATTGATTTTTAAAATAAATTAACTGGTTATATTACCAAATTGGTTCATAAAACTAAGAAAGTTATTTAAAGTAGAGCAGATAGCACATTAATTGAACATTATTCCTCTAAAACCTGTGAGAAAGATTTCCCATACAGACCTAGATTTTTAATAAATCTTGTGCTTCTAAAAATTGGAACATTATTTCTTAAAGTGATATATATAGCTTGATAGGATGTACCACTAGCAAAGGAATGGTTTATAATGAAGCAAATGATCTCCTAAAGTCAGTACTCAACAATGGAGATAATCTACATCGATTCATACTTACTCTATGTGACTAACTTTTAGGAATGTCAACTAATTAGTAATGTACATAAGCCCAATATTACTGGTTCAGTTTAGTTATACAATAAGACAGTAGAAAAAGAGAAGAAGGAAACTTGCAAGAGCACATTAGCTATATAATGGTTAATTTTACTGGTGTGTGCAGCAACCAGATAGGAGGAATGAAGCACCTGCTGTTTAGCACTAACGCAGGAAGAGCTACAGTGCTGCTCTCACTTCTAGATTGACAGGTGCACTAATACAAATGAGGTGACACCTGTTGTTACACAATGTTTTCTTGTGAGTTTCATTTTTCCTTTGGACCATAAGACTTCCTATGTTCTTTTATGCAAAAAAAAAAAAAAAGGTGTAAAAATGCTTACATAAAATCTACAAAACAGACAGGAAGAACAAAATACTCATGGTCCTAGACACCATATGACCGCAAATGTATTTTGGTGTATTTCTTGCTAAACATAGGTTTGAGATTTGAAAACAATTACATGACACAGTTGCTTACTTTATGTTCCTTTCACATAATATATTTTTCAGCATATTATACAGTGTCTATAAACACACTTTTCAAGGCTGAATGTTACTGTATACATGTACTATCACATTTTAAAAAGAGTTAAGTTTCTATTTTAACAAAATGAATTAATATCTTAGCATCTTCTATCATTTCAAAGGTTATATTTTATAAGTTTTTAAACTTAATGTAAAAAGTTCAAATTAGTGAAATAAATAAAGAGACAACCAAGGTTAAAAATTAAGAGAAGGAAATTAAGAAAAATAATCCCATTTATAATAGCATCAAAAAAAAAAAAAAGAAAGAAAGAAAAAGCTTAACAAAGAACGGTGGGCCAATGGACTATGGTGGAGGACTACGGGTGTGACATGATAATGCATCTAAAAAGGTGTGAACCCAGGGCCTCCCTGGTGGCACAGTGGTTAAGCGCTGCACTGTGGAGCTGTCGGCAGTGGCGACGCGAGTTCGATGCCCGGCCGGGGAGATTCCCACATGGCACAGCAGACCTCTCCTGCCTCGCCCGCTGCTCCCCTCAGCAGTGTATTTCCAGGCATCTGCCTGTTCTGCTCCTCACTCTGTCTCTGGTGAACCCTCTCACCGCCCGGCGCCTCTGGCCTGTACCCCAGCCTGCATGCATGAATAAATAAATCTTTAAAATAAAAAAAAAGGGGTGAACCCATTATTTCCAAACCATATATAATACTATAAGCCAATGTTACCTCAATGTTTTAACAAAGGAATACAAAGCATAGGAATAATCCATGGAGGCAAAGACTTGTACACAGAAACTATAAAATATTGCTGAAAGAATTAAACATAAACAGGAAAACATCTAGTGTTCACAGTAAAAGATTTAATACTGTCAGGATATGTCTACTACCCAAGGTAATCTACAGGTTCAGTGAGAATAAAGACTATATTTCCCAGCAGCCTTCAGCTAGAATAACCATGTGACTATTTTAGCCAATAAGATTAAGCAGAATTGTCACATAATAGATTTCAAGTTCTTAGTAAGTCCTTCATTTCCTCTAGCATGTTCCCTAGAATTGGGATGCTTTCATACTGGGTGATGCTCTCAACTAGATGATTAAGTCAAAGCTACACTTAGAACAAGATGATAAAATGCAAGTATTTCCCACCTGCCCTGGACTACCACAATGAACTTTCAAATGTGGAAAAATAAACTCTCGGTGGCAGTCACTGTTATTTAGGTTATCTGTCATTCTAACTGCTATACCAAAGATTAAAAACAATTAGGTTACACACATAGATCCAGGAATAAGAATAGCCCTATACTTCTCAACAACACTAACAGCTAAAACAGAGCAACAAGGCCTTGAAAATTCTGATGTAGAGTGATTTTTCAATATAGGAATCTATATGTAGTTAAAGTATAACTCAGACACAAGAGGCATTTTCAAACACATGAATTCTCAAAAAAAAAAAAAAATTTCCCATGCAACCTCTCAAAAACCTCCAAGAGACAGAAAAAAATCAAAGCAGAGGAAGATATGGGATCTAGGAAACAAGGTAGAGAATTTGCAGAGTAAATAAGAAGTAAATCTGAAGTGGCAACCATATCCAAAGCTCTGCAGGGCACCCTGTCCAGGACAGAGCAAGGGTATGTGGTCTCCAGGAGGGAGCACTGCCCAAAGTGCATGCACATATCACCCAGCACAAGGAAAGCCAGCAGTCACTGTAACATACTCATGGTACATATTAAAAATCTAGTCACAGGTTAAGAGAATGGGAAAGGTGAACTGGTTTGGGCAGGGATTAAGTCAGGGAGAAACAATGAAGAATCAAATGTTTATCTGCCAGAGGTATGGCAATAGAAAATCTAATACTGGAAGAAAAAAAAATCAAGTATCAGTGACTATGTATATTATTTAGAAACACGGAGTTAAAAAAAACAAAAAACAGACGAGCTAACATTATTAAAGTAGTTGCCTCTAGGAGAGTGTGACTCAGTTTGCAAGCATAAGGCAAAGGTCATGAGTTGTTCATATAAGTCTCATAACAGTGTTTGATGCGTAAAGTGAAACCTACGCATAGGCACACAGATTTTTTTTTTTTTTAATAAGAGATAATGCTCAAAGAAGAAAAGTCTTAAACATTCTTAAGACATTGGTAAATATTAAATGATGGACACAGTCAACCAAACTAAACACTTAACTAACAACGTCTCTGAAGTTGCCACAAGAAAAGCCCGTTTTAGAACTTAATTGGAATTTCCTGATATGTTCACCTAAGTCTTAGAAATCCAAAAGAACATTACCCCCATTCTAATAAGAAAAAAATCTAGGTAAGCTCCAAAATTGTATCTTTTCTTTTTCTTTTTTTTTTATATATAATATATATTTTTATTGTTATTTATGTCTTTTACATTTTGCATTCCCCTTGGGTAGCCCACCACCAATTCACCCGTGATCCATCTCCATGGTCCCTTGTGTTCTTTTCTATTCCATTTTGTGCCCTTTCCCTTCCCTCCCTCCGGCTCCCTCCTCCCCCCCCCGTGCCCCCCCCCCCCCCCCACTGATTGTCTCTCTCCCACCCGGCCTCCCTATAGTCCTGTTATAAGTGAAACCATTCGATATTTTTCTCTTTCTTTCTGGCTTATTTCACTAAGTATGATCCCCTCTAATTCCATCCATGTCGCTGCAAATTGCATGTATTTATCTTCTTTCCATGCTGAATAGTATTCCATTGTGTATATGTACCACATCTTCTGGATCCAATCATCTATTTTTGGACATCTGGGTTGCTTCCATACCTTTGCTATTGTGAACAGTGCTGCAATGAACATACGGGTGCATGTATCCTTTC
>PVIJ01004652.1:0-50196 GCA_004024925.1 Scalopus aquaticus
GGGGAGGAGAGGGAAGGAGAGTGGGGAGGCAAGGGTAAGGGTATTCAGGAGCAGAGGGAGTTCAGTGGCTCTTGTTTCTCTGGCTGCTTTGGAGGGGCTGGAGGGGTGTGGAGCCTTGGGGTGATATTATTTAGCATCAACAGGAAAAAGGACTACCCCAGACTTCTCTCTCTGCAACAACACGCTCATCAGCCCTTGACCTGGCTCTGGTCTGGGATCCAGGCCGGCCTCTGTCATGTCTCCAGGAGTGTGATGGCCTCTGATTTAATGAGGGGCCGGGGGGCGTGGAAGGGTGGGTCTGGCGGGGAGGCTGCCTGGAGAGGAAGGGCAGGTGCCTGGGCTCGCCGAGACCCCCAGAGCTATTCCAGGCCAGGCGTGAGGATCTGCTTATATTCTATCCATTAGAAAGACACAGTCCCGAAAGAGGGTGGAAAAGGAAATATTTTTCCAGGGACTCTGAGGTCTGAGCCGGGGTATGAAGGAACGGAGGAAGGTGCTGAGGGTGGCAGGGCAGAAAAAGGGAAAGGGACATCTGGATCCTGAGACCCCGGCTCTGAGATGGGGAGCACTGAGTGGGGTCCTGCCTATCCAGGAAAAAATCACTACCGAGGAAGGGGGCAGCTGTTCTGGACCCAGAGAGTAGCCTGTCCTGACCAGGGAGGCTGCAGAGCAGTCAGAGGGCAGAGGCCCTGGCTGCAGAGGCCACAGACTCACTGGGGCTGAGGAATCATCAAGGTCAAGGTTGGTTTCAGGGACTCTGAGAGGTTGAGACCTTGCATTTGAAAAGGGTCATTGTTATGCACTCACTGACTCATTTCTCCTTGGCACATGTATGTATGAGGCTTTGACTGTTGCCAGCCTGGTGCTAGGTGCAGGGTGAGCTCAACAGACTCAGCTCCCCAAGCTGGGAAGCAGCAGACCCAGGAGGGAAAGCAGCGGGTGATCATATAACCCTGAGTGACAATGAACTCTACCCGATGCCATGCCAGCCACACCAGCCATGCCAGCCATGCCAGCAAGGAGCTGGGGCTTTGACAGCAAGTAACATAGGCGCTGGATCTCGTCAGCTGGGCAGAGAGGATGGGACAATAATGCTAAGACAATCAGTTGAAAGTGGTAGAAAGGTAACTGCATCTGATCCTCACAAGGAGCAGCGTTGACCATGGGGCTGCTCAGACCTCCTTGGGGGTGCACGTGAATATGTGGGAGGGGGTGCAGTGAGTTTTGGGGGATGCTGGTGTGCACGCTGTGTGCGTGTGTGAGTCTCAGGTGGAGGGGGGGTGTTCTTCCACAGGACTGATTGCTTGGTGTGTATTTCAAAGCAACATAAGCAGCGGCGACTGGAATCTGGGGGTAACCTTAAAAGGGGTGCCTATCTCTTAACTTCATGTCTCCAAATCTGAAAGAGGAAAAAAAGAGGTAGCTGCCCTGCCTCTCGATTTCTATGACAGACTTTCCCATGATTCTGTGTATCATGTGGTTATGTTGATAAAAATGCCCGGTCTGTGCTCAGTAGGGGCTCAGCCAGGGGTCCCCCCACCTCCCACACCTTCTCTCATCTTTTCTTGCTCTCTCTTTTCTTAATATCTTATATTCTCTGGAGTGTTTATTAAGTAGCCTTTCAAATGCATTTTTTCTTTAATCCTCATTGTCACCCTATGAGGTAGGTATTTTTTTTTCCTCCACTTTACAAATGAGAAAGTTGATGCCTGGAAAGGGCACGTGACTTGTCCAAGGTCATGTTGTCAGCGCATGGAAGAGCTGGCTCAAACTTAAGATTTCTTGACAAAATGCCTGCTTTTTTTAACTGCTTCCATCCTCCCCGCCCCCAACACATTCTTCCTTTCTCCCTCTCTCCCTTCTTCTCTCCCTCTTGCTGCCTTCCTGACTTCCATAAACATTTATTAGTTTATCATGAACTGGAAGCTGGTTATTTACACGCCACCGGTACCCTCTGCTTTGCACACGTGTGGTTTCATACCCAGGATCTGATTCATGCACGGCTTTGGAGGACACCTTTATAGGTAGAACATTGCCAAGTTCCTCGGCAAATGTTAAGGTGTGGAGGGAGAATCATCCGACATTTCCGAGTCGGAAGTGCACCCCCGCCTTTTTTCATACCCATGAAGGGGAGGCTCTGAGAGAAGAGAAGGCTCGTGGAGGATAACAGGGTGCCCAGCAGAGGAGTAAGGACCAGAAGCCAAAAGGGTTCCAGCCAGCACCCCAGCTTCACAGTGAGCTGTCAGGTCATCCTTTAGAAGGTCATCTCCCCTAACCCCTCAGCCAATGCAGCAAAAGGGCTCCTCAAATTGGTGCGGGGCCAGGACCCCTGGCCCTGAGGCACTGCAAGCCTTTCTAAAATGGTGGCGACCCCCAGGCTGTAGGTTGCCAGCAGTTTTCTCTCTTAGATGAAGTTACACCTGTGGAGGATGATGGCATTCATTCTTAATCAGGCTGTGCTGTACCCCATTGAGAGGACAGGCCAGGCAGGTTGAGCGAGGCCCGTGGAAGGAGCATCTCTCGGGGCTGGCACTGGTGGCAGCTGTGTGGTGATTTCTGCCAACACCCTCAGGGACACCTGATGGGTGAGGGTTGAGGCTCCGGAGTAGGGCAGACTTGGGTTCCAGGCCAGGTCCTGATGCTCAGGGTCTCAGCTTCTTGATCTGTGCAACAGGAATAGTAGCCCTGCTATGTGTTTCTCAGGGCTGTTGGGAGAATCAGCCAGATTTGTAATAACACAAAGCGTGTGACACCATGTCTGATAGTATTTGAGAAGTGAGCAGGCGAGAGGCCACCACTGCGCCTGGCACATTTGCTGAGTACATAATTGTAAGTTTTGCCTCCTCTTTCCCAGGCCTGGGTTCTGGATCTTGGTGATGAGGGAAAAAAATAAACTAAAATAAAACTGGGAGGGGGTCACCCCCTGCCTCCACTTTGGAGTAGAGCTCTGAGCTTCTTGTAACTAGCTGAAGTCATTTTTCTAAAACACAGAAATGACTCAAAAACACCTGGAGTACAGAATGCCTTAAAAATTGAGTTGAAATTCATACAACATAAAATGAATCATTTGAAAGTACAACTAAGAGACATTTAGGGCATTCACATGAGTGGCAACCACCATATATATCAAGTTCCAAAACATTGTTATCTCCGCAAGAGAAACCCTGTGCCCATTAGGCCATCTCTCCCTTCCCCTTATGCCCTGGCAAGCACACATCTACTTTTTGTCTCTGATTTTTTTATTCTGGATTTTTCAAATAAGTGCAGCCAGAAAAGAGATGATGGTCTATGTTTGGTTTCTTTCCCTTAGCACAATGTTTTCAAGGCTCACCCACCTTGTAGTGTGTATCGGTACTTTATTCCTTTTTATGACTAAGTAATATTCCACCACATGTATGTCATATTTTATTTCAACTTTGATGGGCATTTAGGTTGTTTCCATCTTTTGCTAATGTGGATAGTGCTTATATAAACATATGTGCATATTTGTGTGATCTTTTAGATCATCTAGGAGCTGAATTGCTGTACTTGATGAAATCCTGTAGAATATTTTTCAGCATTGCTGCGGGATGGACATAAGGCATGTGACTCTGTGCCCGACACCTAGGGGATGCTAAAAAAAGGGAAAGGCCATTTCCTTCTCTCTTACTTTTCTCTCATGCAGTCTCTTTTCCTCACCTTGTTCCTTATCAAAGTTCAAGTAGATTTACGGAGTCAGTGGGCTGGGTGGGGAGGCGGCCACATCAAATTGCATCGTACTCAGATGCCATTGAGGGACCGCTCATCTGGAAACTGGATTAACTCAGTGTGGGTAGGGAGGGGAGGAGGGGAATGGGACATTCTGAAATGTTGGGTCAGAAAAGTAGGAAGTACTCCTGGTCTTTCTGCTTGTCTACTTACCGGCTACAACCTCAGAAGAGGGGACGAAAGTGTCGGCACTCTAAATGTCACTCTTCAGATTTCTAATTCTGAGCAGATGAATGGCCTGGAGCACAGCACAAAGGGCAACTGCGGAGCTTCTGCACCCATAACTGCACTGAATTCACCACCAGGTTAGACACTGGGGTCAAGGCTGGTTCTTAGCTCTTGTACGAAAACTGAATTCCAGACTTACAAATTCTGTGCCAAAGTTCCTTTCCTTTTCTTCTTTTGGTCTTATCTTTGAGTCTGTTGTTCAAATGCAAATGAATGGTTACCTTTTTTTTTAAAAATAAACACACACACACACACACACACACACACACACACACACACACAATCTACTGAGTGCTCATCATATACCAGACATATTTTATCTGTGAACTCAAACCTTATAAAATCCTATTGCAATGGACTGAACTGTGTACCCCTAAAATTCATAAGTGAAAGCCCTACCCCCCTTATGTGACTATCAGAGAGGGGGACTTTAAGATGGTAATTAAGATGAAATCCAGTCATAAGGATGGAGACCTGATCCTATATAAATTATACCCTTTTAAGAAGAAAAGCTATGCTGGCTCCCTGCTCTTAACTTCCAGCCTCCTGAATTGAGAAAGTAAATTTCTGTCATTTAAGCCACTCGTCTGTGGTATTATGGATCCCTCAGCTGACTAATATGCCTCTTTATATCTCTTACGGAGAAATGAAGTCATTGACTGAAGCCACACAGCTGTTAAGTGGAAAGGCCAGAATGTGGACCATGGATATCTGGCAAGAATCTGTACCCTTAACCTTGAGACCATGGTCATCTCAAGAGCAACATTGCAGGGCCACTAACCAAAGGTTCAAAGTCATTCTGTTAGCTACCCACAACAGTGGTGTTGGCCTTAAAATCTTTTCACCAGGTGTAGGGGTGGCTTCCAGGTACTCCCAGCACACACCTGGAGTGGTGTGCTTCTGTTGCCAGGAGAACCAGCTTACTAGAGCCTGTTATGTGCAACTTTGTTTTCTTTTCCCAACTCTGTGTTCAGTGACATCCTGCTGGTAGGTTGAAATCCCCCATGGTGGGAGTATTTACACCACAGAAATTGGCAAACACTGTAAGTCAGGGTGTTTTTTACTAGAGAGCCAGTTGTTAAACATTTACCAGTACACTGCATCCCACCACATAAAACACAGAGAAGGTGTGTGGGGGCAGGTTCCTCGGTCCATGAAGTAGGGTCCTGCCCAGCAGAAACTTGCCTGGTGACCATCCTACTTGTTTTTCTTTTGATAGAATCACAGATCCTCAGAATTTGGCCCTTAAAAGTAGTTAAGCCCAACTTCTCATTCTGCAGATGGAAAACCAGGATCCAGAGAGGGAAAATGACTTGCCTAAGATCACACAGCCTGTCGCGGCAATTCTTGTCGATTTATATCCCTCCAGTCCAAGCCTGTAGATCTAACTGGGGGGAAATGTTAGAGGTTTGGCATAGACTAGACATTGATGCTGCTAATTGGGGAAATATTCTATGAGGATGGGGTAGTGTTTTCCGGATTTCCTGGCTGTTCCCTCCTCTTGCACTTCCACACCCCGCAGGGTGTACTAGAGAGATAAGCAAGATGCACACACTGTCATCAATAATGCAGCCTCTTCTGTCTCTGAGTGGAGTCCGTAGAAGTCGATGCAAATAGCACAGCTTGTAAATGTGCAGATTGGATCGGAGCCCTAAAGTGCACCCTAGAAAACACGGCTGCGTGTTCTTCATCTACAGCTAATTATAACTTTATTCATTACAGTCTGGCTCATAAGATTATAGACCTAAATCAGGAATAGAATATGTGTTACATATATATTTTTGTAATACTTTCCCTCCGTCAGAAGTGAGTCTCAGCCTCCATCGGGAGGCGTGAAGTCAGAGTCCCATCCCCAAGCCAGGCATCTGCAATGTGGCATTTTCTGTCGCCGCCCCACACTTTGCTCAAAGCAACATGGAGGTGTTAATCAACTCGGAGAGCACCCGCCCCACCCGTCCCGCCTGACAAATCAGAGCAACTGTCAAAGGAAGATGTAAAGGAGTTATTAATCTTTGGGGCCAAATGTTTTTAATTATGTACATACAGTATTCAAATTAGGTTAAAAGTGGTCTTCCAGGTTTGGTTTTTCCCACTGAGGTTTATCCTGCAGTGCAGTGGGGAGAAGGCACATTAGGATTTTGGGACTTGACTTTGAAATGTTGGAGTACCCTCGGGGTCAGCCCTATGACCTCTTTTTTCCTGGTTCACTCCTTAGGAAACAATTCATTTCTTGAGTGTAAACATCATCTGTACGCTGAAGACAACAGAATGTGCGCACCCAACTCCAGTATGGCATACCAGTAGTGCCCTGCTTGATGTCCCTGTGTGGCTGTCTCAGACATTTCACACCTTAAATGCTCAAAATAAAACTGATTTTCCCCCTCCAAACGTGGCCTTCTCGAAGATGCTCCCTGTCGCTGTGCTCCCCACGATGACTCATTCAATGGCACCGTCCATCTGCCTGCTCAGCCTGCTAACCCAGGAGTCTTCTGGATTCCTCTTTCACCCACCTCTCACCTCAATGGCAAGTCCAATGGACATCACCTGTGAATTACATCCCAGTTCCTCCTTTCCAAAGTCACCAATGTGCCCTTGGCCCCTGCTGTCACTGTCTCTCCTGAGGCACAGCAACAGCCTCCTGACTAGTTCTCCTGCCCCTGTCTTGCCTCTCCATGGTCCATTCTCCCCCCAGAGGCCAGAGGGATGCTTTATAAAATAAACAATAGCGTTCCATTCTCCTGCTTGTAACCCTGAAGAGCTTCAGAACAAACCTCAAACTCCTCAACGCTTCATGGGCTCTGGCCCCAGCCCACCCCTCTCGTCTCTCCAGTCCAACCTGTACCTGAGTTCACTGAAATCACCACGCTCATCCCTACCTCCAGTCTTTGACTTGCTGTTTCTTGTCCCGGGGGATTCTTCATCCTCTTCTTCACCTGCCTGGAATCTTCCCAATGTCACCTCCTGGATGAGCCTTTCCAGAGAGGCTGAGCCTGGGCTGGCAGAGGGATGATGAACCCCCTCTACTCCTTAGCTTGCTCTCCCAAGAGGTCTTCAGACAAGAGGGAATTCTCACAGGAAACCCAGGAGCTGAAGAGAAGAGACTCTGCGTGTTGACAGCCCCCCACTGGCCAGTGTGGCCCTAGGGGCTGGTGTTCCATGGTCAGTGCCCAATCACTGTGCCATTAGAGTTTGCAGCTTAGAGATCAGACCTTGCCTTGTGAATCTGGGGGCTGGTCCCTAGACAGAAAGCATTGCCATGTGCTGAGTTTTACTATTCTTTTAAATACCTTTCCAGAAACTTCTCTGGTTCCCACCCTGATGTTCTATCTCATTCCTCTGAGTTCCTAAAGCACCTGAGCTGTGATCTCCCCGAGGACAGGAGGCACTTGTTTTTCTCTCTTTCAAGCTTAGCACCATGCCTGGCACTTAGCAGACACCGTAAAGGAGTGATGGGATCCTGTAGGTGTATACATGATTGTCTTGTGATGGTAAAGATTTGTCTTGCCTTCATGGACTTGCCTTTCCCTACCTTATTAGGTGCTCAGTGCATTCAGGTCATGAGGGGGGGTCTTGCCCACCTTTCTAAGGCAATCCTCGTGGTGCCTGGACAGTGCTGAGCACTTATTAGACTCTCAGCACATTTCTATAGAATTGAACTCACTATGGACGGGACGATCCATGGTCTGCTCAGTATAATGAAAGAGACCGATGGCGACCTGTCTCCCAGGGCCTGGCAGCCCAATGAGTAAAGGGTTAGGTGCGGTTTTCTGACTTTGTGAGACACAAAGAGGATGGTTAATGTGGTGCTGAGCTCTCCTGGGGGGTTTCCCCTGGAGAAAAGAGAGTTTTCCCCTCTTGCTGAAGATGCCAAATGAGGCCTGGCATGAGACATGGATTCAGATGGTTTTTTGTGTGCAAACAATGTAGCCATTATAAAGCAGTTTTATATTTTCTCATCTGACTTGAAAGGGTGGCGCTTTGTATAAACCACATTGTTTGAACTGAAAATTGTATTCTACAGATTTCATTTTGATAAGAGAATTCTGGCTTTGTTGCCAACCAACATTTTAAGAAGTCACATAAAGAAGTAATGCCTTAAAATGCATTTTCTTAGCATGCTAATCCTAGTAGGCATCATCGTCTCTATAGTTACTTAACTTGTTGCATCGTAAACATTCTTTGTTTAACCAGAAGTGTGTGCTGGCCAAAGCCATCATCTTGGAGTAAATACCATTTCCCCTCTTTGGGGGGCAGCTTGCTTGGGGGTGTCACACGGGTTATGTTAATGATGCCAGAACCATCATCACTATCATCTACATTTTCCTTCACTGGGACCTCCCCACGTGTCGTGCGTCTTGTTAAGCACTTCATATGTGTTGTCTTATCCTCACAATGGCCTATGAAAGGGGGATGGATGCGGAGAGATGAAGTAGCTTCTCAAGGTCATTGGGTTGTAGGATGCAGAGCTGCCAGAGCAAAGTCTACGCTCAGAGCATTCTCTTGGGGGCACTTGATCTTTTGCATTAGCTTTGGAAGTCACCTTGGCAAGGTAGACCGAGCATCGGTGTCCAAGTCAGACCAAGCTCAGTCCTAACCCCAGTACTATTATGTATCAAACTTCAGGTGACCTTGGGTAAATTGTTTAATTTATCTGAGCTTCACTTGCCTTATCCTCAAAAGGAAACTGAGAATACTACTTGTGAGATAATGAGCAGGTGCCTATAGCGTAGGCACTCGATCATAATAGTCTAATAGTGACTGGGCACTCATCATGTATTAGATTAAGAACTTGATTTTCATGGATTATCTCATTTAATCCTCAAAACACTCCATGAAATCATCACATCTATTTCATCTCCATTTTATAGACCAGCTTAGAGAGGTGAAGTTACTTACAGACAGGGGTTTTAGAGTCAGATGAAACTGTGCATGAAATGTAACTCTTCCAACTATTTCTTGACCTTGGAAAACAAGACCTTCATATCTCTGAAGCTCAGTGTCCACAACCTATGGATCACCCCCTTCCTAGGGTGTGGGGAACTGGAGCAGACGGTGAGTAATGCGTAGCCAAAAACTCTCCCTTTCCTCTTGCGGGCCCGGTGCTGTGTGACCTTTTTCTAAATTCCCATATGGTGTGTCTTCTTACAACCTGTGTTCCCCAGCCCCTCAAATGTTAGGTTACAACTTCCTAAGCGGCAGCAGTGACGTTATCTTAGTCTCTGTATCCCTCACTTGACCTTCCATGGCAGCGGGCTCATTGGGGGGCTTTAACAAATGACTGTGTAAATAAATGAAATAAAGGAGTATGTGAACAAAGGACTAAGGTGCCCTCAGCAGGCAGCTCTAGAGCGGAGCCTTCGGGGGGTGGCACTGGTAATTCTATTGGCAGTTTTGGCCCCTCATAGGGTCAGTGTGGTGGCCAGAACCTGTCCTTAGAGCCACAGCTGTCCCCTTACCACAGGGGGAATTCTAGCCTGTCGCTCTTTGATAGGAACACAGTCATAAAGCCGGGGAGTCCATGTGCCAGAGGAGAAATGATTCACAGTCATTGCACTGTGTAGGAAGGACGAGCTGGGAGGCAAACTGCTAGCAGGCTCCAGGGTTTGCCTCTCAGTAATGTGAGCTTTGCAGTCTGGCCAGGAGTGAGCTTTTTACCATAAACATTCAGGGCATGCTGCTTATGTTTTAAAAGTGACGTGTTTTAATTTCCAGCCAAAAATACTATATGTTTGGATTGCAGTTTCTCAAGTTGCTAAAAAATTATTCAGAGGAGATGAAAACCTGCCATGCGGTAGAGGAAGCAGCCTGATGTTTAATGCAAAGGCTAAATCAGTTCTCGGGAAGTAAGGTCTTCTCTCTAAGTCAGGCCATGAAAGTGGACACCGCAGAGTTAGGACACTTTTCAGCCACAAATTGGCGTCATCCATGGCTGACTTGGATTCTGTGGGGCGTAACGCAATGTCAGGATAACTGGCTTGATTTTTCCCCTATGGGCTAGCTTAGGCTGTGGTTACATACAGCTCTGACTCTCAGGTCTTAGGACAATAAGGTCACTTTCTGGCTCTTACATGCGGCTGATGGGTCATCAGAGGTTTGTTGGTGGACATTTCTTCTAAAGAGAAGAGACCTGGTCTACACAGTGGCACGGCCACCATGTTGGACATGTCACCACTCCAGGACAGTTCTAGGGGACTCCATGGCAGCCGGACAGGCAGATCCCCTGGCCTGGGAGCCATATGGGCCACCTCTTACTGATGATCACCTGGCTGCAGCCTGCCACGAGGAGCCGGGGAAGCGCCCGTCCTGTGCCTGGAAGGAAAAGCAGCAATCGGCGGGCAGCACAGCAAGGCCCACATTGGGTATTTCATGCACAGGAAACCACTGAGAGAAGAGAGAAATCATCATATCTCAGGGGAAGAGAGCGCTTGACTCTTAGATTTTTAAAATCCATTCTGAGCAAGATACAAGATTTTTTTCCCCTCTCTCTCCTTTAACTTCTAAGGAGTTGTTTATAAATTCTCTCTGTACTTGGAAAAACAACTAAGCCATTAGAGTTGAGATGGGTTCCTGGTGTGTGTTGGGGGGGGGGGTGGTAGACCAGACGACTGAGACAGAAAGTACTTTGGTTTAGAGTGAAGCAAAACCTTTCCTGAGCCACTCAAGTGCTGAGAGATTGTTGGAAGGATACAGAGTCGACAGCACAGCGTCCTCTGGCTTGTTCCTCACCAGGCTCACGATAGACCTTCTAAAGGAGGATTCACCAGACCTTGTGGTTGGCAGTTGACTCCTTTCTTTGAGTTCAGTGATGCCTGGCCCCTCGATGATGTCCAGGCTTCAAGGCAGGCTGGCTCAGATACCGCACTTGCTCTCTCAGGAAGAGGAGCACCAGGCCCAGATAACATCAGAAACATCAACAAACAGCCCTTCCCATTTGTCTATAGCTCTGCTCAAATTTGCCCTCCCAACAACCTTCTGTAGTAGACTAAGCGTCATTATTCTGCTCCTCCTGTATAGACCAGAGACCTGGAGGGATAAGATGAGTTGCCTAAGGTTGCCTAGTCAGTGGCAGAGCCGGGATTTAACTTTAGTCATTTGGACACCAGGTCTAGTGCTCCTTCCATTGCCATTTGCACTGGAACTCAGAGCTAGTACATTACAAGTTTACTGTGAGGGGCTAAATATCTGTGTTCTCCCCAAATTCATATGTTGAAGCTCTAACCCCAAATGTGATGGTGTTGGAAGATGGGGCCTTTGAGAGGTGATTAGGTTTAGAGGAGGCTGTGAGGATGGGGCCTCCAGGGCAGAATTAGAACCATTAGAAGGAGATGATGAAGAAGAAGAGGAGGAGGAAGAGAATAAGAACTCGAGCTCTCCTTTCTCCATCATGTGAATGCATGGGAAGAAGGCAACTATCTACAAGCCTGGGAGAGCATTTTCACTAGGAATTATGTCTAATGGCCCCTGGATCTTGGCTTCAGCTTTCAGAAGTGTGAGAAACAAGTGTATGTTGCTTAAGTCACTCATTCTATGGTATTTTGTTACGGCAACCTAAGAAGACTTAAACACTCAAACTTACTAACAGCCTAAAACTGGGGTGTATCAGGTGTTTGGAGAACCTCCATTCCCTTTGTCCCAGCAGAAGCAGCACTCTGATCTATCTTTATGTGCCTTCACTAGCCAGTGCCCAGAAGAGGAGAGGTTAATTGGTTCGTTTCAGAGAAGGATGGACATGCAAGGCTCTGCTTTCTCTGTATTTTCTTAGCTCCACCTTCAGGGAGGAAGCATCAAGACATAGTACCAGGTGGTGAGTTTTCCAGGAAGTCACACTCTGGGCAGCCCATTTGCTGGATGTGTAAATGGACACCTGAAGTGAAGCGCTGGAAAGACTACTGTGGCCATAGGTCTAAACCTTGTTCTTCAAATCTTCCTTCAAAAATGATATTTTGAGGGCCTCCCTGGTGGCGCAACGGGTTAAGTCTCAGCACTATGAAGATGTCCGCAGCCACTGCAGCACGAGTTCAATCCCCACCCAGGGAGCTTCCCACATGGTGCAACAGACCTCTCCTGCCTTGCCCGCTCCTCCCCTCAGCAGTGTATTTCAGTTGATCTGCCTGTTCTGCTCCCCACTCTGTCTCTGGTGAATCCTCTCACCACCCCCACACCTCTGGCCTACACCCAGCTCGTGTATGCATAAATAAATAAATCTTTTAAAAAATGACATTTTGATTTCCATCTATGTCTACTATCTTATATTTTGGTTCCAAATCTACCAAGAGAAGGGCAGGAAAGGGCAGAATTAATGATCATTCCAAAAATCCAACTTCAGAGAATGATCAGTCCCATGAGGTTAGTGTTGGATTTCCTAGTCCTTCTATGCACTTGCTTTCTAATGATTCAAAAGTGATGACTGATTTCCAGGGCTCTGTGCAAAAGCCTTATCCACAGAAAGGAGCCCCGCACACACCTTGGCTGGGGAGTCTGCTCTAATCCTGTCTGCAGAGATACATCTGGGTTCATCCTCCCCTCAGGGCTCTGTGTGATGTGTCACGGGGGTCCAGGACTCTGCTTTGGTCAAAGACTCAATTCCTAAAGAAATCTAACATCTCTGCAGGTGCCGGTATTTGTATAATTGCGTCCATACCATTCTGTGCACACACAAAAGGCGTGCACATAGAGACATTACGTGTCAGCACGTTTTCTCATCCTTTATGAAAATTCTGGCCTGTGCTTCACTTTTCTTGAAGGCGGTCTATGCTGTTGGAGCTTGTGCCTGGGAACTGGCATTTGATTGTCTGGATTCAGCTCCCAGCTACACACACACACACACACACACGTTTCCCAGCCTATGGCGCTCTGAGGCTTTAAATACAGTTGCAGCAAGAGTAATTAACTTGCCCTTCACTGGCTCTGGCCTTTGCTTCTTATTTAGGATCCTCAGCCTCTTGATCATCCCCACCCTTCAAATTATTTCTGGACACTTTACATGTGCTCAAGAACAACTTGAGTCACTTGGACATATAGTTTATTTCTTTCTTCTCTGATGTCCATTGCTAATGGGGTCACTGACTGAAACATTCTGAACACAGAGCAGAGGACCTGACACATAATCGGTGCATTAATCAGGATTCTCCAGTGAAATAGAACCACACGTACGCGTGCGCGCGCGCGCACGCACACACACACACACACACACAGAGAGGAGGCTGAGAAGTGCCAAGATCTTCAGCTGGCAAGCTGGAGACCCAGGAGAGCTGGTGGGCTTAAGTCCAGTGTGAGGGCAGAAGACCAAGGTCCAATCTCAATAGTCAGGCAGGAGAAGTCCCCTCTTGCTCAGCCTTTCTGTTTGATCCTGGCCGCCAGGTGATTGACTGTGGCCCACCTGTGTTGGTGAAGGCTTTCTGCTTTGCTCAATTTACAACATTAAACATTCAAACATTAATCCCATGCAGAAACATCCTCACACACACCCCTAGCATAATGTTTGACCAAATTTCTTGGCACCCGGGGCCCCAGTCAACTTTACACATAAAATTGACAGTAACAATAGGCAGGTAGTCCATTTCATTTATTAATTAGCCAATTTATTTGGGTAGAAAAGTCATGCTGCAAAGTCACCTATCTCCAGAGGCCTAGTCTCCTGCTGATGGCCGTGAAGCCATCCTGGGCCAGCCTCACACCCTGCAGAAGCTGCACTGGTGAAGTGAGGAGCTCCCGAGGTCCATGGCACCCGGCTGGTGCTGGGTTGCTTGCGCTGGGCCCTCGGAGGGCAGCCCCGGGCTCCCATCATCTCACTGAGCTCCTCTCCAGAAACCGCGTTGCCCTTTGTGCTGCCTTGCTCTCCAGGGCTGAGGCCTGCATGGAGGAGGGGAGGCCAGCACAAGCCTGGTCTAGAGACACCATCCTTCCTAACCCCTCCCACTCAGGGTGCACATTTCCCCATCCAGGGCACCCCCTCCTTGTTAATCCTGCAAGATGCTGTAATGAGCTCCTTCAGCATTAGGCTTATGCTCAACCCTGACTTTTTCATAGTCATATGGCGGAACATATGAATCCAGTGTCGGCAGAGCCCCAGGGCCAGATCACTTTGCCTGACACTTGCTGTCTGCATTTGCTTCAAGGCACCCCCAGTGTTATGGGCTCACAGTCACACCTCATGTGGGGCCCTGCTGAGTGCTTTGTTCTCTTCTCCTCTGTAGGTCAAGGGCTGTTTCTGCCAGTCTCCCCTGGACCAAGGCCAGGTGAACCTGGAGACTGGCTTGGCGATTCTCACTGGGAACTGCAGCATCAGGTAAGCGAGGCTCCTCCCCAGACTCCAGAGAGGAGAGTGGGGTGCTACAGAATGGATGTTTGTGTCCCTTCAAAATTGTAATGTTGAAACCTAATCTCCAAGATGGTGGTATTTGGAGGCTGAGTCTTTGGCAATAGGTCATGAAGGTGGAGTCCCCACACAAGAGATTGTTGCCCTATAGAGGAGACCCCAGGGAGACCCCACACTCCTTCCACCAGGAGCTCCCCAACCAGGTCACTTGTGGCCTCAGGGAGGGAATATACGATTTCACCATTGTGCTAGGGTCATAGAGTGTGATCACACAAATGTCCATGGGCTACGGCCGCCTTCCCACCCGGTGGTGTGGCATAGCCTATTGGACCACTGGCCTATCTGTGGGCCATCTTGGCCCGAGATGTAGGTGACACAAGACCCCAGTCTTACAGCATCTTGGTCTTAGACATCCCAGAACTGTGAGAAATACATTTCTGTGGTTTATAAGCCACCAGTCTGTGGGCCCTTTGTGACCGTAGCCTGAAAGGACTGAGACGGGGCGTGGCCCCTGGAGGGCAGAGAGAGGCAGAATCCAGGGCCGCTGGAGATTCTGTAGTGCTCCCTGCACCTCAGCAGTTGAGTCTGCTTGGCAACATCTTCACCATGTGGTATGTCCTCGAACCCCTGTTTACATGTGCCCTGGGGAGGGGCGCCTGTGCTCCCTAAGGCAGCAGGTCCTGTTCTAAAGCTCTGGCAGGGTAGTAACAGGCCCACTGTGTGGACGGCGATCACACAGCATCACAGATACGGGCGCCAAGGCCGAACACTGTCACCGCTTATCTCACGTAATCCTCTCAAGAGCCCTCCCAGGTGGTCACTTTCATTAATCCTGTTTTACAGACAAGGAAGCTGATACACGAAGGGGTTAAGTAACAGCCAAGGGGGATTGAAATCCAGAAATTCAGGTGGTCTCAAGCTTTGAACAGGTAAAAACCTTATTTGCATTCGTTCTCTCTTTCTCCCTCTCTCTCCCACATCCTCTTCCCTACCTCTTGGCTCTGGGTCTGCTTTTTCAGACCCCATAGGCCAATTTTCTTACTCTTTCCCATGAAAACCCTTCAGAGTTTTGCAAACAGCAGTCATGTCCTGAACTATGCACTTTTCCACTCTTACGAGCTCCAGTGCAGTTTCTTCCCTAGTCTTCCACAACATGGCTTCCAAACCTGGCTTCCTCCAGGGCTCCAGCTGGTTGTGACCCTTTGAAGTACACAGTCCAGGAGACAGCAGAGGTTCAGTGACAGATAAGAACAGGATTCTCAGGTCCCTGACTTGCGGCACTGGGAGACTTACATTAATACAGTCCAAGAGCTCCTGGGAACCCACAACTAAGAATGCTGACTCATTCTCAGTTCCATATCAGTGAAAATCCCCACTGGGAATTTTCTCATTGGCTGTGACTCCTGAGTTTCTCCTTCCCTGTCTTGTACTTGAACAGTTATCTTTTTGAACCTGTGAGCTGGACCTGACAATTGTGTCTACTAAGAATTTTAAGCAATGACAATCCCACTAGGGGTTGGATTCAGAGATCAGAGCAAGACTTCCCAGACAGCCTGTCTGAAAGTGACTGGTCCTTTTGCACCAGCTGTGGGTAGCAAAGCATTAGCTTTGCCAATTTCTCAAAGCAGAGATGCAGAGGGAAAGAAATGGGATTTGGCGCCAGAAGATCTGAGTTCTAGTCCCTGCTAAGGTAGCTGGGTGATGTTGGCAAGAGATTTTGCCTCTCACTGGCATAACATCATAATAGATTAAATTTAGCAGTATCTGGAGATGCACAGGCCTTACATTTCAGCTCCTGGGCCTGAGTCCTGCCGCTGGAAATAATAAATTGTGTGGCCTCACACAGGTCACAGAATCTCTCTCTGACTCAGTTTCCCCATCTACAGGTAGGGATACCAGTATCCCCTGCTTAAGGGTTGCTCTGAGGAGCAGTAGTTATAGATGTAAAGCCCCCAGAACATTGCCCTGTGTTTAAGAAAAGCAGTGTTAAATTACCACTCACATTTATTATTTTGCAATAACAATACTAATAATAATCGTGTAAGATAAAAATATCGTGAAAACGAACTCCACTGTTTTGTGTTGATATTTGTTTATTAAATAACTAAATATTTGTGCAACAGGACATGCATCAACATTAACCAGAGAACAAAAGAGTAAAAATTTTGAGGTTATGTTTACAAAAACAAAGAAAGAGAAGCTATATGATAGATCAGTTTGTTATTATTTTTTTTTATGCTAACACACTCCTCCCAAACTAGATAAAACCTGCTGGACTGAAAAGGGGTGGAGGCAGAAGGGAGTGGAACAGAGAGAGAAAGCAAGATGCTGGATGATTTTGGGGTTAAAGGAACCCTGTGTCTTGCCCTTTGCCTCGCCCACCTGTCCAGACTGAGCTCTGGAGGGAAGGGTGACAGCAGTGGACTGGTAGGGTGTGAGGACACAGAGAGAGCCCTTCCTGCCTGCATGGGGTGGTGAAGCAGGGGGAGAGCCAGCCTGGGGGGCAGGGGTGTTGTGTCCAGGCAAGGAGCATGCAACCTGACCAGCGTGGATAGGATGTGGCACATGAATCAGAGACCCCTGCCTTCTGATGACTGGCTTTTGGAAGCCCCCCGTCACCTGAGTTGAGTAAGATTATATTTCTGCCACAAAGAAAAATAGGGGCTGAAAGAAGGAATTAAACTTGTTTGGGGAGGGCCTCCCTGGTGGCGTAGTGGTTGAGCGCTGCGCTATGGAGCTGTCGGCAGCAGCAATGCCAGCTGGACACCCGGTGGAGAAGATTCCCATATGGCGTGGCAGACCTCTCCTGCCTCGCCCGCTGCTCCCCTCAGCAGTGTATTTCCGTTGATCTGCCTGTTCTGCTCCCCACTCTGTCTCTGGTGAGCCCTCTCGCCGCCCCAAGCCTCTGGCCTGTACCCCAGCTTGTATGCATAAAATTAAAAATAAATAAATAAATAAACTTGTTTGGGGAAGATTAAGAAAACAACATCTCTTAAATACCTGGGGTTTTTGATTGAATTTTACATTCTAGTGTAAATAAAATACATTAACAAGTCTCCGTGTAAAAGAAATGGAAAATGCTGGCAAGTCAAAAAAGAAAAAAAATAATTTAAATCATCTATAATCCAAAATAATTTAAACCACCCACAGAGAACGAACCGCTGCTAATATTTTCACACACACATGCACACACACACACACACACACACACACACAATCAGATTACATTCCTAGAAGATCCAGAATTTGACTTGTTTTACATTAACAATATTTCTGGGATTTAGATTCTTAACTTCAAAGGAACACAATGATGAAAAAATACATTAGGATGGAAGATACAGTATGTAGTATGTGGTAAGAAATAATTAAATGTAAAAACTTTTTATCTAATATAATTATGTCCTGTGAAAGGATTGAGGTATAGATTACAAATGTCATCAGATTGTAGCTGTTGGAAATGTCTCTTTTTATCTGAAAATGGAAAAAGAACTTATATAAAACCTATATATTTAGTGATGTAAATGCAAAGCTGCATTTTCCTTATGAGTGTTCACACTGAAAGTCAGAATTAGCAGAACTAATTTCAAGCATTATGTAATAATAAAACTGCATAATAAATTTGTATTTACCAGGAAATCTTTCCTGATCTAGAGATGCAGTTGTGGCAAAAATCACTTGCCATCAGGATTTCTGGTGACAACTTTTGAGAAACTGTAACTCTTTGAAAAGATTTTTGCTCTTGCTCTCCTTTTCCTTCTGAATTTTCTTTTCCTCTTGACGTCTGGCAGGGAAAAGTGACCTTCCTCTTGACACGGGATTCTCATTGCACAGAATGGCCTCTGCTGGGCCACCGCCACCCACCTGGATGCCCTGCTCGCCCTGTGCCCGCAGTGCCAGGCTGCGCACCAGCCCTGGCCACTGCAACAACTCAAATCATTACAACAGGAGAATTTAGAAAAATCATCGCAAAAAATCCTTTTAGATTAAAAAGGTTAAAGATTTTAGATCTTCTGGTGTCTAGACGCTTCCAGTGTTAGGCTCATAGATAAAACATCTTTTTCCATTTCTACCTGTACTATATCGTATATATATAATCCAGCCATCTTTCTCTTTTGTTAACTGCTTTTAGAGCTATCAGCATATCATTCTTTTAAACACGTATCTATATTGTTTTTATAAATCACTGCATGGAACGCCATTGTAGAGAACTGTCGCAGTTCAGTTTATTTTATTTTTCTAGATTTATTTATTTATGCATACAGGAACTGGGGTGTAGGCCAGAGGTGTGTGGGGGGGAGAGGATTCACCAGAGACAGAGTGGGGAGCAGAACAGGCATATCCACTGAAATCACTGCTGAGGGGAGCAGTGGGTGAGACAGGAGAGGTCTGCTGCACTCTGTAGGAAGCTCCATGGCTGGGGATTGAACTCATGCTGCAGTGGCTGAGGACAGCTTCATAGTGCTGAGACTTAACCCGTTGATCCACCAGTGGAGGCCCCTGTCGCAGTTTATTTAACCAGTTACCTAC
Source organism: Scalopus aquaticus (assembly GCA_004024925.1). Lineage (NCBI taxonomy): Eukaryota > Metazoa > Chordata > Mammalia > Eulipotyphla > Talpidae > Scalopus > Scalopus aquaticus. Next base: position 18,821 of record PVIJ01004652.1, read on the forward strand.
TGCTGCCTGTTTTATTGTTTCTGATTTTAATTATTACAAAAACAAATTGCAATGAATATCCTTGAACATATAAGTTTGCATGATATTTCAATTATTTCCTTAGAATAAATTTTAAGAGAAGTGGGTGAATCATTTGGTATGCACTCTTTTAAAATCGTGATACTTATTGCTAAATTATCCCCCCGAGGGGTGGTACCAATTTATATTTAACCCAGCAGAGCAGAGGAGTGTGAGCTCACATGCCCCCTCCCCTCCCCAGCCCTACCATCCCTCTCTTCCTCACCCTTCCTGCAGGTCCACACCAAGTTGTTACACTGGTGGTGTAAATTTATGTTCATGACCATGTTGCTTTCTTCTGGGTTAAGAAATGCCTGCTCTGTCCTTAGCTCATTTCTCTTTTTAGAGAGGTGCTACTTATTTTTCTTATTAATTTATACAAATTTATGGATATATGCTTTATAATTGTCAAATGGGTTGCAAATATGTTTTCTGGCTTGTTGCATACTCTTTAATGGTATTTATGTTGTGTTTTGGAGAATGAAGAAATTGTATTAGCCAAATACAGGCATTTTTTCATTAATGAATTTTGGGGTAGTTTTGTCATATTTACTTGGTGAAGAGGGGAGAGGTTTAGGATGAATGAGCTTCATACATCTCAGTTTCTCCCAAACACCTTATATGTCAGTCAGGATGTTCTTATTATGAATAAATACCTTAAGCATTAAAGAAGATCCTTTGACTCACATAAATGGGAAACTGAAAGGGAGGTTGTGTCGGCTCTGGACACGTTTTCGGGGCTCCGCCTCTGCTGCTCGGCTAGTCTGTCTCCTCTGTGCCCTTGCAAGAGCTGGCTCTCTCCACAGGCTGCTTTTCTCTCACACGTCAAGATGGCTGCTGAGAGCAAGGAGGGCCAGTGCAGTCTCTCTTATATTCACAAGGGAAGGAAGAACGACCCTTCCACAATGGGGAGAAGAGTGTCCTGAGCTTCTCTCTGATTACAGTCATCCCTCGGTGTCCTTAGATTGGTTTCAGGGCCCGTTTGGTTACCAACACCAGAGGATACGCAAGTCTGTTATATAAATGGTCTAGTCTTTGCATGTAACTGACCCACATCCTCCCGTGGACTTTAAATCTTCTCTAGATTACTTACGACACCCAATTCTGGACTCCATAAATACTTGTCATACTGTATCATTTAGGGAGTACGGACAAGAAACAAAAGTCTGTACAGGTTTACTACAGAGGTAATGTCATGGGCCTCACCACATAGTACAAAGTCTCGATCTGCAGGTGGTTGAGTGAGAGGGTGGGAAGCCAGTGGATACAAAGGGACAACTGTATCATTCTGAGCCAATGCACCTACGTGTACCCTGTGCCGACTGGGTGATGTCTGGTATGTGAACCAATCACCGTGGAAGCAGATGAGGTGATCTAGAGTGGTCAAGACCAATCACCCCTGGAGCCAAGGGTGGAGTCAGCAGAAGCCATTTCATAATGGAGAGTGGGTGGGGAGACTGGATGTTTGAGTAATAACCACACTATCCACTTAGCTTGGTCTAAGTCTACACCCTGTGGTGGGGACTGGGTAGATTTTATAGCCGAGGATATAGGCTAGGGAGTCAGGCCAACCTAACTTTGAATCCTGTTTTCATGTACCTTTGACATCAGGGGCAATAATGCCAACCTCAATAAGTGGTGCTGGGAGGAGACAATGAACTTGTTGTCTATGGAAGCCCCGAACACAAGCCAGCATCAGCCTCTCTGTCCCTCAGTTGTAGCCTACTCAAGGCAGAGATGGAGGACATCTTTGAGTCCTCAGAGCTCAGCCAGGCATCTGGCATGGAGCAGGTCTTTAGAAATAAAGTTTAATGAATGGACCAACAGCTGCAACCTCTCTCTAACTCAGGAGAGCACCACTGCATGCAAAACCCTGCTCTCCTTTCAGGCTGTTTCAGACTCAGACTGAGGGCCCTGTGGGGCTCTCTGTCTGTCCTTGAAGCTTCCAGAAGAGGCAGCTGTGGACACAGGTGGAACACTGTAGCGCAAAGGGGCTCGCTGGCAACGTGTCCCTCAAAAGGTTATTGTGAACATGATATGCGTTAACGTAGACAAAGGGCTTACTCAGCGCCTGGCTCGGGATGGGCCTGCAGCAGGGTCAACTGTTCACCCCATCGCCAAGGGGCAGTGGTAGCTAACTACCCCACCATCTCAGGCCTCTCACTTCTTACCCAGGGGAATCCAGGCAAATCACTTAATCCCCTCCTACCCCCACTTTTTTAATCCTTAAACTGGAGATAATGATAATAATCTGTCTCTTAGCTCTGTGCAATGAGTGAAGATGTATAAAGCACACAAATGTACCTGGTAAAAGTTAGGTGAATATGCATTTAATTTTTTACTATTGAAATTGTTTTTGGAAGTGTAGTGTCCTCCCAGAGATTAAGTGCTTCTGATAACTGAGGCTCATTTGGCAAAGGAGGGGCCTCATAGGATTACACTCAGGGGCCAAGAGGTCTGGGTGACCCTCACTAGCTCAGGATTTCTAGGATGGGCTATGCCTTATCAGGTGTGACTTGCCATTCTTGTCCTTCGTGCAGGCAATTACTCACTCATTTTAGTGTCTCACTGGCGCAGTCGTAAAAGACCTAGTTAGAGCCCAGGTTTTGTCCAGCGACCAGCCTGCGAGGCAGTGTCCGAGCTTCCTCCAGGGAAATTGACTTTCTAACACAGGCTGGGAGAGAGCCAAGTACTAATGCAGTGTCCTTTGAAGGCGCGCCCAGCTTCACTATTGCAAATGCAATGTGCTTATTGCTGGTCTGATTTTTATTGGGAAAAAGCAGTGGTGTACTTTCCAGGTCCCTGGGGTCTGAATTAAAATAAAGGAAGTACTTTAAAAAATCAAATCCAAATTGCAGAACTTGGGCGCATGCTGTTAAGCAAGGGTATCACAGACCTCAGAAGCTGCTTCCACACCAAGCCCCGAGACAAAGCTTCATGGTAATTGCATTTGGAGGTCCCTGAGGCATTGGTAATGGGGGCCAGCTTCGCTCAGTGTCCTGTCTGTGTTGCAGAGCAGATAAATCACAAAAGCTACGACGCAGGGAGCACCTACTAGGCCAAGGGCTGTGTGCGTCGTGGACGCCAGTGCGATGGCCCATCTTCATTTTACAGATGAGGAGACTAAGACACAAGCAAATAAAAAGGCGTTCCTATACTTAGACAGGCCGTGAGTGTCAGAACGAAGATTTGATCCCAGAATTTTCTTTTTAATATCAAAATCTATGTGCTTCCATTAGGTTACTCTTTTCAAAGTGCCAGCTGAGACCCAGTAGTGAGCCATGAAAGGACTTCAGTGGAATGAGACTAGCATTGCAGGAATGAAACAGAAGAGAATGAGAACTATCCATATGACTGCATTGCGTGGATAAGGATACCCTATTTAATGAAATGTGTCATCTATCCATCCATCCATCCATGGTTCCATGTATGATACATACATGGTTCTAGGACACCCCCACCCCCAAATCCAAGGATGCTCAAGTTCCTTATATGAAATGGTGTAGTATTTGCATATAACCTCCTGAACACTTTAAATCATCTCGAAATCACTTATCATACATAATACAATGTAATGTAAATGTAATGTAAATGCTATGTAAATACTTGTTATGCTGTATTGTTTAGGGAATAATGACAAGGGGAAAAAAGTCTGGATGCAAACATTGTGGGCCTAACTGCATAGTACATTTTACCCATACAGGGTTGGTTGAATACAGACATAAAGGGATGGCTGTATATACATTTATACACATATATATAACTATAACATTTATGTTTGCATGATCTGAGTGATGATGCAAAATCTATTTCTCATTATAGGTCACAGACAAAAACATGTGAGAAAGACTCTGCTCTAGAACATAATGTTTTCTAGCTAGTAAGAATGAACATTTATGCAAATTTTACTTGGTATTTGCAATGTTTTTCATATATGGGTTTAATGAACCATTGCCACAACACCGTGAGGTAGGCGCGATTAATATCATCCCTGTTTGCAGATGAGAAGACTAAGGTTTGGAGACGCTAATTGGCCTGAGGTCACAAAGTTAATCAATGGCAAAGCCCTGGATGTGAACCTAGCCTGTCTGACATTTCCATACAAGAGACCAGGGGCCTTTTGATCACCAGCACCCCTTGGTCCAGTTGACAGGTTCTGAGAACTCTGAGGCCCTTGGAGTGATTTATCATCCTCTCCAGCCGCCCCAGTCTCCCACCTCTCTCTACTTTCATTAGCAAGACAGGCTAGCAGAACTCTCTGTTGAATCTGTAGTTTCAATTTCTCTCATCCTCTTATATTTTAAATTAATTAACCTCCTAATTATTTAGACATTCATTCACCAACTTGTGTGCAATTCAAATCTCTTACACTTCAGGGGATGTGTCTATCGTGTGTACTCTGCTGCAAATCCCACGTGGTCCGAAGAGAAGCGAAGGGGGAGAGTTGGAGAATCAATTTTTAAAAATTCCGATGCATTTCTGAGGCATCTGAAGTGTTGATGAGATAGCTGGGGTTCTTGAGTGCTTGACTTTTAAATTCACATTTCTGAAAAGCAAGATACAAAATTGATTATACAGTATGATCTCAACTGTGTTAAAAATGTATATAGAAAGGATCGGAAGGAAGTGAACAGTGGTTGCCTCTGGGTGGTGGGTGATGGGTGATTTTGATTTTCTCCTTTGCTTTCCCCCACCCTCCAGATATCCTGCAGTGGAAAGAGTATGGCTTTTAAAATTCACTAAGTAAAAGTTAATTTCCAAGTTAGAATATGGGATTGTATGTAACTTTAAGGAATGAGTGGAGTTTGGAAGCCCAGTGCCTCATCCATTTGGTGCCTTTGGGAAGTGCTGGAGCAGCTCACCAGCAGCCCCAGGGAAGTGGCTGGTCAGTGACATGGGGACACTGCCCATGAGTGGTGACCCTGCCCATGAGGCTGATGCCTCATTGTGATTTGAGGAGAGTCAAGCTCCCAGTGAGGAGAGGAGGACACAGCCTCGCTCTTGCCCGTAGCAGCTCTCCTGCAAGCCAGGCGCACTTCATGGGTGAGAACTCATGTCGTTCCATGGAACAGGCTCCTCTCTTACTTCCAGGGTTGCTCAGTCCCATTACTTAAAATAAATCCAGAAACTAAACCTCCTCGCTGGGAGCTTGACTCTTCAAGAACAGGAGCTGCACTTATTCATCTTTATATCCCGAGACTTCCCAAGAGTTGGGCCCAGAAGAGATGCGCCCTAAATGTCTTTGAGATAAATGATTGATGACCTCTGTAAGAGTGGGTTGACCCCGTCTACCTCACAGGGTTGTGTTGAAGACCAGGATGGGGAGACGGGGCTGCAGTGTCGGGCACTGTGGCGTATGGGCTGGATGCTCCTTTCCTGTCTGACCCAACCCTCCCTCCAGGTACAGCTCCCCTTGGCAGGTGCCCTTGCTTCATTCGCAGACCTGCTCGTGTGTAGCACTAACCCATGAATGGTTCAAACAGTCACGTACTGCCCAGTCACCACCAGGCAGGGGGTGCTGCCCAACCCCCAGGCTCCGTAGGTTATCCTGCCTGGTCACCCGCTGAGGCAAATGCTGACCAGTGCCTTTGAGTGAGTTGACACAGTGATGCCAGACCTAGACAGGCCAGTGGTGGGAACTGGGAGCCCAGGAGGAGGCAGTTTAGGGCCTCCCTCTGCTGGGGCCTTGGCCATCCTCTGGGGAGTTGCCCTCAGGGAGCTGGGGTGTCCAGGTGACCGACATCTTTCATCCTGCATGAGCTATTTCCCCACTTCAGCCTCATCATGGCCTTGTACCACCCAAGCCATGCGGCCGGCCCTACGATTCCCCGCCTGTTTGTGGCACTTTTGACTGCCCTTGCCCATGGCACCAGAAGGAAGCTGTGAGAACTGTGAAACCACCAGAGGCTTTGTCCCATTTGGCACAGCCCCGTGTTCCACGTGCAGTCTATGTGGGGCCCCGTCCTGATGAGTGCCGGTTTGCAGCGGGGAGGAAGGGGGGTGGGAGTGTGGCTGAACCTCAGTGGGAGTGAATTCCAGGTGTTCTTGCTCACTGGGCCCTCTTGAATTGTTTCTGACACCACCTGTCGGCTGCCTTTTACCTGGCCTTCCTTCCATTGCAGGGGCAGTGTTAACGGCTGCATGTTATTTGTCCTGGGGATGGTGCCAGCAGGGAAAATAAACCTGCAGGACCCCACAAGCTTTGCAGACTTGGTTGGGTTGGAGAGAAATTGTGACTGCCTGTGGCTTTGAAAATGTGTTTTGTGACCTGTGTTTTGAGTCCCCGCCCCCTCAAGTTGTCCTCAAAGATATGTTGATTCAAATCTCAGACAATTATTGGAAATAATTTATTCCTCTGGTCACTAGTTCTGAGAACCCAGGCAGAAACTTGGGGTGGATCCTGTTACTGGGGTGAGCCAGATATGCCCCTGCTGGTCTGGAGACTGCCACCTAGAGGCAGAGAGGACACCGACATGCTAATTCTAGTAAAGAGCCAGCAAGGAGAGTACTAATTTGGGAAACAAACCTTTCAATGAAAGCACCTTAGTGAGAGAGTAAGTGGAGAAAAAGACCTGGAAGTCAGGAAAATGGTGTAGACAGGATGTAAGTAAACTGGACTTGGGAAGCCAAGGAGGATTTCAACAGGAAAAGAATGGAAAGAAAAACCTCACCAGTAAAAATGTTAAAATGGAAGGAAGTACAATTGTGGGCTGTTCACATTATCATTACTTATAAAGCATGGTGTTTGATGTGGTCCTGGCATGGGAGATGAAGGCATGGCACCTATCTTTGAGGACAGGGTAAGGGAGAGGGGCCACCCACATGGGCAGCCGTGCTGGTGCTATAATCATAGCAAAAATAAAATATTTTGGGACTGTGGAGAAGGGAGATGATCACATGTCACAAAATAGTTGACATTTGGCTATATTTCCCTTTTTAGTTTCTGCTTAGCTCATGATTTTCTGGGAAATGCCAGCTCTGCTCCCTCGCCCCTCAATCTTCATGCCGCCATCTTCTCTACAAATGTTCTGGAAAGCACTCAGTCCACCCCCTACGGAGAATACACAACTGCTGTGGGCTGGCTACAGGACATGTTGCCTGAGTAACCCAGTACGACATTGTTAGTTATTGCCGCCTAACAAATTACCCCGAAACTTAGTGGTTAAAAACAATAACCACTTACTATCTCTTAGTTTGCTTAGTTACTATTGCTTAGTTTCTGGGAGCTGGGAGTCTGCATGTGGCTGACTTACCTGGGCCCTCTGACTCAGGTCTCTCACAGCTGCAGTCAAGATGTTGGCTGGGCTGCGGTCATATTAAGATTCGGAGGAGGATCTCCTTTTGAGATCATTTGTAGGGGTGTTGGGTGATTCACCTCCATGTGGGCTGTTAGACTCCGGGGCTCGGTTCCATGCTGGCTGATGGCTGGAAGCTTCCCTCTATTCCTTGCCACAAGGATGGCTTCACAGGGCAGTGCCTAGCAAGGGAGATTAGGTGGAGAGGGGGACAAGGAAGAGAGGAACTGCCATCTTGTGTAGCCCAATCTCAGGAGTGACAGCCCATCTTTTTGCCCTATTCTATTTGTCAATAGGTACAGGGTGCACTCAAGGGAAGATGGGATTGTTGGAGCCACTTGAGAATCTTGCTATCCCAAACACCCTACAAGAGTTCTCTTCTTTGTTAGAAAGAAATCTGAAACTCAGAGGCCTTGCTCAGACTCAAACACAATGTCTGTGGTGGAATCAGAATTTGAACCCTGTTTCTCCAGCCAGCATCTTCTCACCACAGCACACTGCCTCTGGCGGCTGCTGAAACACTCACAGGGCAGACAAGACGCCCCATCCCTGGAGTCACCTTTCAGGTGGCTTGGGTGACAGCTGTCCAGCCTCACACTGAAGCTTAGGCAGTCAAGCCTGTTTAACCCTTCTACTCTCCCTGATCCTGCAAGCACTTCTTTCCATTCCAGTTGGAGAGAGCAGTGCTGTACAGGAAAGGCCAAATACTTGATGCCCTCAGAGCAGCTCCTTTCCTAAAAGCCTCTGCACAAATGCCCAGGGTCTTGTTGAAAGCATTTGAGTGAGAACATGCACCTTGCAGTAATGTACTTTCTCCACGGATGATTAATCAGGAGCGTCCCCGGATGGCTTGGCACAGATGGAGGTAAGGGAGAGAGCCAGATCATAAATCCAAATAAATTTATAGCCTTGCCATCAACCCCATTATTACATCAGAAAAGCTGTGTTTCCCTTTAGTGCCTGAAGATCTGGAAGAGGTTTTGCATATTGAGGGCACTGTACAGAGACTAAATCCACCAGACAGGATTTTGATCAAGAGTAGCCAAACGGACATTGTTTTGGATGAACTGAAGGGACTTGCCTCTGTTGATAGGTACAGAGTTATAGAAGTTTCACGAGAACCTCTTAAGATAGAAGTGCAGATTGTCAACTTGTAGTTCTTTCTGGTTTTCTATTTTTCCCTATTTTGGAACTACTCAAAGATTGCTATCTTTATATCTATCTATCACCAGGACACCATGTCCATGGTAGGTATCTAATAACTTTCTTTTCAGAGGGATGTGCAACCATCTTCTAAATGAACTGAAAAAGCCATCTCCTCTCCAAGTGCAGTCTGGCTGCTTCTCTCCTCTGCAGCCTGGGGTAGCTACTCACATCTCCAGTGCTTTATTCTGTCTGTCTAGCCAGGAGGGGGTATGCATGAATTCATGTTTCACATGTAAGGCTTTTTTAATTAGTGAAGATACATTCTGATAGATTGTGGTCGTCCTGAATCTGCTTCAGGTTCTTGCTCAGATTCTGAGTCAGCCCTGCACAGAACTGTTCCCCTGCTGTGCCCTTGTCTCCCTTTTTATTCAAGGCAGAGAACAGTACCCTCTCCGTGTTAGGAGGACTGAAGACAGAAACCTTCTCAGGGTCCAGAGCTCTGTACCCAAGCTGCCTTGTTTCACGGGATGGTGGAACAGACACTTTGTTTTGCGTCTTCCTTGCTGTGTGGTGTTGCCCCAGCGGGATAATGCTCTTATCTCTGTCATGAGACTACTCTTACTGTCCTGCTTTCCTCATGGGACTGCACTGGGAATCATAAAAATAGTGGATGGAAGCCATTCCATGAGAAGTCAGTGATGGCACTAATGTGGCCGTCACATACCAGTTTCTCTGTGTTGGGAAAGGTGCTGAGTGCTTTATGAGAATCATCTCATTTCATCCTCAGAACAATGCTTTAAAGTGGGTGGTATTGCCCTATTTTACAGAAGAAGTTGGGGCCTCGAAAGGTTAAGTGACTTACCCAAGGTTATACAGCTAGTAAGTGACAGAGGCTGTATTCAAGCCCAAACAGCCCAAATCCCACCCCTATGAACTGTCTTATTTATACAAAACTACTGCCTCATGTCATAAAGTACTATATAAATGCAGGGTTCTATTACTCCTCCTCTGTGTGCAAGTGTTAAATGTTGTTTTTAAATTTTATTTTCCACATTTAGCCACAGAGAACATTGAAATCTGTTGTCTTTCACAATATAGAAGACTTTTGAACGGGTGCCAAGACCATCCAGTGGGAAAGGACAGTCTTTTCAACAAGTGGACCTGGGAAAACTGGATTTTCACTTGTAAAAGAGTGAAGTTAGACCTTTACCTTGTGCCTTATACAAAATTAACTCAAATTAGGTTAAAGACCTAAATAGTAAAACTTTAAAAGTATACACCTTTTTGAAGAAAACTTTCGTAACATTGGATCTGTGATGACTTGTTGGGTAGAGCAGTAAAAGCATGGTAACAAAAGGAAAACTACATAAAATGGTCTTCATCAAAAGATTCTATCAAGAGAGTGAAAAGATAGTCACAGAATGGGAGAAAATATTTGCAAATCGTGTGTCTGATAAAGGATTAATATACCGAATATATAAAGCATTCTTATAGCTCAACAGCAATAAGAAAAATCCAATTCTAAAGTGGGCAAAGGAGTCGAATAGACATTTCTCTAAACAAAATGCGTAAATGACCAACAAGCACAAGAAAATATGTAAATCTTGGGACTGCTCAGAGAGCTTGCCCATCCTTCTCCTTATCTGACAATGACTTTCTTACTTTTCTGCCTAAATGAAAAAAGATGCTAAATACCATTAATTATTAGGGAAACGAAAATCAAAACCACAATGAAATTCCACTTCACACCCTTTAGAATGGCGCTACCTAAATAAAAAATGGAAAAATAAGTGTTGACAAGGACGTAGAGAAATTACAAAATGGTACATTGCTGGTGGAAATATAAAATGGTGCATCTGTGGAAGACAGGATAGTAATGCCTCAACAAGTCAAATACAGAATTATCATATGGTCTGATAATCCCACTTCCTAGGTACATGTGCCTGGAAGAATCGAGAGGACCCAAACAGATAGCTGTACACTGCTGTTTATAGCAGCATTAGTCACAAAAGCTGAGACCAACCCAAATGTCCATCAACAGGTAGTATGTGGGGTCTAGACATAGAAGGTAATAATAATCAGCTTTAAAAAGGATGGCATTCTGAAACATGCTACAGTGTACATGAGCATTGGAAACTGTGTTCTAGATAGAATAATTATACCCAGAAGTAAATGAGGAGCTCAGGACAGGCAAATCCAGAGAGAGAAAGTAGCAGAGGTTACCCGAGGCTGGCATTGGGGAGAATGGGGAAGTTAGTTTTCATTTGGATGATGAAAATTTTCTAAAAATGGATGATGGTGGTGGGTGCACAGGACTTGGAATATACTTAATGCCACTAAATTGTACACTCAAAAATGGCTAAAATGGGCAAATTGATGTTATATTTTACTATATTAAAACAATCTTTTTAAACAGATTAGAACTCTTAACTTCTAAATCTTAAGGTTAGAAATCTTAACTTTGGTTATTTAGATCTTGATCATTTGACTTTTTGTCAGTTATGATATTTTCCACTGTTGAATGCAAATATTGGTATTTTCTACTACATGTTGATATTTAAAATAACAACAGTTCCTTGCAGAAAACACAAAGTACAGAGAAACCAAAAGGGGGGAATAAAGGCCCTCACTAGCCCTGATTCCTCCCTTTTCCTCCTCCTGCTTTTCCTTCTTGATGGAGTTCTGCCTCTTCCATTCTTTGGGGGCTTCGAGGTCACGGTCCTTTGTGAGTTCTCATCTATATCAGAGTTTGGTCTTACCCATCCGATGGGTGGGAAAACACTTTTTAAAACCAAGTGATAAAACACTGAAAAGAAGCCAAGAAATGTGTGATCAGAATGCTCTGATTCACACTGAGACCATTTGGAAGTTGTGTTGGAAAAGAACTTTGAACACGCGATGATGCCCAGAAGTCTTGGAAGAGGTGCAACCAAAGGCACGCTCCGCGCTGCTCCTTAGCGGCATGATCGCGAGAGAAAGCAATTTTTTTTTTTTTTAGCTCTTACTTATCCTCTATTTTTGCCTGTTGTTTGGATTGTAGAGCTGGGGCAAAAAGTGCCGTCTTCCTGGTCAGCATTTGATCCTTTGTGGAAAATAAAACCCCTTGTCTTCCCTCAGAGGAGCGCACTTTAGCACTGCCCTTACGTTTGGGGTTTTGCATAGGGCTCTCTAGCTAATTGCAGAGTGTGGATTTCTGTTACTCTGTATTTACCATCCTGTAAGAGGTAAGTTGATGACTCCCTTTCCAAGGGGCCGGTGAGCTTCGGCTCAAGTAGGGGTGCCCTCCCTGTTGAGCACCTGAGAATCTGCCCAGGTAAGTGGGCTCTCAGCACTGTTGGCTTTGGGAAGTTTACCCTCAATGGTCCGGGAGCCTCCCACTCTCTCTGGCTGTTTGGAAGAAGGAAACACTGCTGGCACTTACATTTTGCTTATAGGGTCAGCAGGAGGAGGGAAAGAGCCTGGTTTCTAGGGGCAAGGCAGCTGTGCCGCTGATTTGGCGTTATTCCCTCCGGGGCTGTCTGCCTCACTTCTCAAATATAGTTTTAATAATGCAGTGAGAACCCAAATCCAGAATTTCTATTTTTATTACTTTAGGTTTTCTTAAGCACATCTAATAATTTCCATTTCCTCTTAGCAATTTGGCCCCATTCCACATAGTTTGTCTATGCTCCGGCCCACAAGGTCCCCATTGGCTGGCTCCCTGTTCTTCCCGCTTCTCCTCCTAGCCCCGTGTGGGACATAAGATGGTTGTGGGATCTTGTGGGCCCTGACACAAAGTTTGGTGTTTCTTCCCCTGGGAACACTCCAGATGGTCCTCAAGTTTGCCCTGACCCTCTCAATAGTTCTGCTCAGCTCTTAAAAGTATTGTAATGTTTCCCCAAATATTTCTTAAAGATTCAGTAACTCACTCATTCAACGAATGTTTATAAAGCCTTTACAGTCCTCTTATAAGCCTGGGGTAGACTAAGTGAACAAGAAAGCCCTGTCTTTGAATTTGGTTGCAATGAAAAAATCTGTTCTCAGGTCTCTCCACCTTAGACTATCAGTGCCTCGTCAACGTAGAAACCCGCGGTGGTAACGTCCCCTTTTCTCTCTCTCCTCCTTTATTCCTAAGGCATCTTGTATCTGTTTATCTTTCTGCCTCTATTTCCTGTTATGTGTTGGCCTTTTTTCCCTGGACGGTTTATCTCCTGGACTTCAGTTACCACCAATCACTGAGGAATCCCAAGCTCCTTCTGCAGATGGGGCCTTTCTCCTGAGCTCCCCTGGTGTGTGTCCCACAGGCACTTGCAACCCAGCAGGCAGAAAAGCTTTTCCGTCCAAAACCCGCTTCTCCTGTCTCCGTCACCTCCCTCCCAGTTCCTCAAGCTGGAAACCTAGAACTCTGACAAGTAGTCTGGTAAGTTTCTACTACTTACGCTCTTCCTGCCACTCCACCGCCTCGGAGCTGACCCTAACTTCCTGCTCAACTCCCCTCCTCTCTAGATTCTCATTTCTACCCTCTCCCACTCCATCTAGGCCAGTGGCTTTCAAACTGTTTTTATTCTAGTCCTTTCTGGGGCTTCTGAAGTTGGAATGGAAAAAGGCTATTGAAGCAAGTGGGCTTTGGGACTCCTTTCCCATTTCAGCCAGAGCAATTGCATGTTTGTTTATGTCTTGCAAATTGTCTGAACAGCACTCAGTGGCTAAACATTTGCAAACCATGGTTCTTAAAATCTTACCATTTCTTTGGATTTGCATAGCTCCAGCTAAAACATTTCTTGTTCTTTTGCCCCCCCCCAATCCAGTAGTTTTTAACCTTTTCGGGATGGGGCAGTATGCGGGAGGGCTAAGATTCATATGCAGGATGCACTTCCTATTGATAGGTATGTAAATACCTGATGTACAATAAAGCTATTAGAATGCGAGCATGGTGCTATCATAAGCATAACCTTAAATTCACTGCAATTCTTTAATATAAGTAAATCTTCTTTGGTCTTTACCTATAATATGTGGTAAGTGGCTTGCAACACTTTCCATATACAATCCCCACTCTGTCTAACCCACTGTTCACACACTGCCACCCGCCACGTGTGGGAAATCTCAGACACTCCCCTGTTGCCACCCTTCTGTGACTCCCAACTAGCTCTCAAGGGGGTTTAAGCTTCTTGCTGTGGCTGGCAGGTTCTGCTGTACTCTGTCCTTGCGAATCTTACCAACTCCAGCTCTTGCTCCAATTCCACTTGCACCACCCCGCACACACCCAGCTGCCCAGGCTTCTGGCTTTTGCTCAGCTCCTCTTCCTGCCCCTCATACCTCTTTCCCATCTCTTCTCCCTTCAGGCTGCACGATGAACTCCAAATATTTTTGTAGATGAACTAGTTCAGTTTTCCCCAGTCACTGCCACCTGTGTTTTCTATCAACCTCATCTTCCTTTCTTGCTGGGGAGCAGGATATTTAGTCACATCTCAACCTGATAATTTTTCAGTCCTATTTATTTCTTAAATGACTCACTCCTGTCCTTAGTCAGTCCTAATCTTTTTTAGCTATTTGTTTTGAAAAATATTCCAAATACATGGGGAAGTTGCAATACAAGCATGACTGCCTGTGTCCTTTGCTTCGCATCACCAATTGTTAGCCTTTGCCACATCTACTTCTCTCTCCTTTCTCATTATGTGTGTGGGTTTTTTTTTTTTTGTTGTTGTTGTTGTTGTTTTTGGCACAATGCGAACTCATCTTGTTATGTTTACTTGCTTAATCATTTGAGAGTACATTGGAGACACCAATACTCTATTCTTAAAGATGCCAATAAAAGATGTCTTGGATTTTTTAAAAACATATCCATGATATCATGACCAAACTCTGGACACTTAACATTGATAATAATTTGTTATCTAATAGAAAGGTCATGTTCATATTTTCGATGGTCTGTCTGTTATTCTTGTGGTAATTTTTTTTTTTTCTGATCCAGAACCACTGATTTTTTGGTAAAAGCTGCCTCCAGGTGCCATCTGCTCTTTGAAGACTTTCCTATTTTCTCTTTGTGTGGTGGCACCAACCACATCCCCTTTGGTCCCCGCTTCACCCCCAACCCCACCCCCAGTCTTCCAGCAGAACCTGCAGAGCGTGTCACCTCATGTGCTAGTTCAGGTGTTCTGGTCTTTGTTTCCAAGACTAATTAGAAACTCCTTAAAACAGAGGCTGTGCCTTATGAATCCTCGCCTCCCCAGTGTCTGGCACCCAAATGGGTTCAGTATTGATTGGTGAATGAACAGCTTTGACATTTGTGAAAGGCCAGGCTCGTGGTGACAATTCTCTGTAGGTGGTGACTTCTCCCTGATCCTAGGCCCAGGCTCGCTGGGCAGGTGAATACGTATCGCTCTGAACAATGATCCTATCCCAATTCTGTCTCTAGCCTTAAGTTGCTTCATATAGTTGAATTCCAATTTCTTCTGCATTTTAAGGTTCATATTACGTGCTCTGGCTGGGGTGTTGGGAAGATCAAAGGAGAGCATGAGTATGAAAATATTTAGAAATGGTGACGATATTTCACAGGCAATATGGCAATCTGCCCTTTAGGCATGTTCTTAGTTTTGAGGCTCAGGATCACCAGGTCGCTGTCCCCCAGATATACCCTGGGGCTGAGGCTTTAGCGTCTGAGATCCTGGAAGTGCTGGGTTTGGTGCAGGGAGCATAGAGACCAGCGACTGGCATAGGCTTCTCAAGCCAGGTCAGAGCTAGTGAATTGAGTAGTGTCATTCCAAAATTCAGGTCCACCTTGAACCTCAGAATGTGAACTTGTTGGGAAGTAGGGTCTTTGCAGATAGACTTCTGCGGGGTAGACTTTAAACCTAATGACTGCTACCCCATTAAGAAGATCATGTGAGCCTTCTTCCCATGTGAGGGAGAAGGCCTGTGATGACAGAGGCAGAGATTGAAGGGATGCAGCCACAAGCTAAGGAATGCTTGCCGCCAGAAGATGGCAGGCACCAAGGAGGAGTCAGCAAGAAGGACTCTTCCTTAGAGCCCCTCAAGGGAACAGGCCCAGCCTACACCTTGATTTCTGATATCCAGCCTCCAGGACTGTGAGAGAATAAGTTTCTGTTGTTTCAGGCCACACAGTCTGTGACAATGTTAGGGCAGCCCCGAGAAGGGATCCTAGGGGCTCTCCTTGCCACCTTCGAGACACCTGACTCACCTTCGAGACACCTTCGAGAAACTTCCTGCTGGTTTGAGCCACCGATGAGTGGGGATGGGAAGGGAGGACCTGGGTTGTCGAGGGTCAGTGCCCTCCTGCCCTCTCAAAGCCACGTGCAGATCATAGTCTATGTGTGTGTGTGGTGGAGTGAGGGTGGGGTGTGGCTGTGGCCTGAGGGGACAGAGCAGGAGTAACACACCTTCTTCCTTCCATGGTCTCAGGGGAAATTCTCTAGTGTGCAAAGCCTGAGCCAGAGACACAGGATGGGCTCCTCGGTAGTGTCGCCTGTCAGCAGCTTTAGTTGGGAGTTCTCTGAGCACTGGGAGGCTTTGTCTCGGCCTCCAGGGGTTGGCGCAGCTGTTCGTGGAGGCTGGCGTCCAGGGCCTGCGTCTGCCGGTGCCTTTGATGCTGACAGAGATATGGCGTCTGGGACGTGAGAGCCTCTTTTTCTCTGCCAAGGCATGTCCTCGCGAGGCTGCTCTTCCCGAAGGCACAAGAGACACCGCACACCGCAAGGTGCCCTTGTGGGCTGCTGGCCCCTTGCCTGCCTCCTCTGGGAAATGGCATCTGGGTGGGTGTCTCTGCCCCCGCCCTGGCTGTGGGCGTTGGGAGGAGGGGAGGGAGAACAGGAGGACACACCAAGCAGAGTCTTTCCCTTAAGATGGAATAAGCTCCAGGGGCCACCCACTCTCTGATGATGTCACGAGGGGAGCAGCTACAACAGGGGTGGCAGAGACTCATGAAGTCACCTGGACCGCTGCCCTCCTCCATCTTCCATGCCACCAGGAGGGCAGAGGCTGGCACACGCTCTGGAGACCCAAGGCCACACGCAGCAAAGTTGGAAGACGAAATCACTGGGTCGGTGCCCAGCAGTTCATCTGGGAAGTTCTGCTGGGTTTTCTTTGGAATCAGCAAACCCGTCTTTACCCCTCTGGGCCCTTCAGACAATGCTGCGCTTGGGATCGCTGAAGATGGCTGATAATGAACATGAAATGATGATTCATGTCGCATTTCAGCAAGACTCTGGGTGTGCGTGTAAATGGGAATGGCTCAGAATCGTGTTGGGGTGCTTCTGATTATATCAGAGCCTCCCTGATGGGGGGAGGGTGGTGGAGACAAATTAGAACTGTGAATGTTAATACTAAAGGAAGCAATGACCTAAGAAACTTTCTTGAGAATGATTTGTGGTCGTGATTGATTTTGCCTTCATAGTCTCCAGAAAAACACTTCATTTGCTAATTTCAAAGTTTTTTCAGGGAGAGAAAGTAAGGAAGACTGACCTCAGCTTTATGCAGTGTTCAAATACAGCACAATAAAGTCAACTCTGTGAGCATGGAGCAGTCAGGACTGGAGGCCCCTCTAGACAGGAGGGGGGAACAGCAAGCTGGCCTGGTCCCTTGCTCGCTCCCCTCCACACCCCGGGCTCAGTGCAAGGAACATTTTGGCTGATGTGGGCTGACCACGTGGCTGATCCAGTGGAAGACTCTCAGGAAAACACCAGGGTTATTTTGAGCCAAAAGTGACTGTAGCAGCTGGATTTACTTCTTTTGCTTCAAAATCACGATACCCCTTATTTCAAAAGCTCAGGGAGCCAACCAAAGTCAGTGCAGTTTGCAGACCTGTTCCTTTCTCCTTCGGGGGGTGGGGGCTCCCCTGTTGGAAGTGGGTGTAATGTTCCAGACTTCCCTCCTATCTCTAAAGGAGAGGGGCTGTCTTGTAACTTCACCTTGAAAAGCGACAGGAGGGCCTCCGAGTGAGAGTGAACTTTCCCCAATGTTTCAGGAAAAAGCATATTGTGGCAGTTTAGAATTCAGTCTAAAGGGACAGAGTACTAATGCCATCCATGTTCACCAGTAGCCTCTTTTTCTAGGCAACACCCCGGAAAGCCTCATAGTCCAGCCTCTTAGAGGCTTTCAAAAGCAGACTAGGACTACGATGGATGCGTTTTAGGACTACATGAAGAAGGTAAATGTAGAATCTGCTTAAAAGCACGTGGCTCCAGGTACTTGGTTTCCATGGAGTGGGCTGGAGGGGCAGCTTTGGGACAAATACCAGTGTTCAAGGCCCAGCTCGTCTGCATATTCATAGCTGTGTGAGACCTTGGGCAAGTCATTTTACCAGTGCTTCCTTTAGGAAAAATGAAATGACTCCATTTCAAATTGCGACGAGGACCACATGAGGTATTTGAAAGTGCTGAGTATTGTAAAGTTCTGTGCAAGGCTGGGTGTGGGGGTTCCTACTGCAACAATGAACGTGGGGTGCAAAAGGGTCACAACAGCCAGGAAACCTGAGTGGCTGCAGACGTTGGGTATAATCATAAGATCTGCTCTTTTGGGGAGTGGGTGTAAGGTCTAGAGTTTTTTTCACTTGTAGGAGGCTAGGGGTCTTCTTTCTCAGTCCCTTCTAGCTAAAATGTCTTGTATCTGATGTTACCAATTAGTGGGAATTCTTGGGAGACTGTTCAACCCTCTCAGCCTTTGTTTCTTCACCCCTGAAATGCAGAGGTTGAATGGATTTCTTCAATCCATCATCTTTTTTGGCTCCAAAATCATATTCTGCAAACCTAGAGGAAAGCTTTTGATGGAGGCAAAATAGCTTATCGAACACAAGGTGTACAGGAATGTGTGCTGAGCGGGAGGGGAACACTCAAGCCTGGTGTCCCGGAGCTTGGGCTCTCCAGATAGTGAGGATACCCGTGTGCTGATAACTGGCACAGCCCAGAGGAAGGGCCCCCCCTGCAGGCTCCAGAGTTTGTGGGTGTTCAGCAAAGGGAGGCCCTGGCCAGTGTGGTGGGGGAGGGAAGGAGTACCAGGGGGCAGTGTCCAGCAGGCCTGGCCTGAGACGGAGGCCGGGCAGGTGCTGCCTCCTAGCCCTCTGAGCCGCTGGTGCAGAGGCTGAGCGGTGAGAAATGGGAGGCAGCGTATCCGTCATTCATTTTAAAACCTTAGCGAAAAAGGAAAATTAAATAGATGCCAAGGTGGGGGCCACTGCTATTATGTCCTGGGTATAGCGTCTGACCCAGCAGTAGCCGGTGGACTTCTCTGAGTTAATCTGAGTTGATCACGGCCACTCTCCCTACCTGCAAGTGGATTCGTGGCCGTGCCCGGCATGCATGGCTCCCTGGGTGGAGGCAGCGTTCCTGTCTGGGCACTGCCACTTTCCATTCACTCACACACCGGTGTTTGGGCATGCCAGCGCCTGGCTCATGAACACGGGCTCCCAGGGAGAGCGCCCACAGGCGTACCGGCTCCCGAGCTGGCACCAGGCCAGGCCACCGTGTTCCACTCCTTCCCCCGCGGTGGCAGGAAAGCAGCTACTTGGTGGTTCTAGCTCTTCTGAGTGCTTCCAAACCAGAATGTCTCCAAACATCAGGGAGGAGAGTTTATGACTTTGTCTTTTATGACGTGCCTTTGAGGCCAATCGTTTCTCGGGCTAATGATCCTAATACCTCATTGAACTCGGTGCTGGTAAGAGAAGGTGTGTGTTTTGAGATCCATGAAATTACAAGCAGATTGAGTGACTCGGTACTCTGGGTGAATGCTTTATAGTCGGTGGTGTTTAATATTATTAATATTAATCTGTGTTTGTTCACACACACACACACACACACACACACACACACACACACACCCATGGGCAGTGGGCAGGGCTCATGGAGGACACAGCCTCTGTCCTCAGGGATCCGTGGAAGGCTGTCTCTGAGATGCTGCAGTAAATCACATGAGTATTGTAACTGTCAAGGTTTTAAACACCTAAAAATCAGCACTATCATTAGCAATCAGTAATCACTGTTATAGAAGAATAAATCTTGTAATCTCCAAATTACCTGTTTGCACCAATTAGAGTTCAACTGATGAAACATACCAATCAAAGGGGAATTTACTTTAGGCACCCAGGCTTATCTAGGTTTAAAAAAAAAGAAAGAAAGAAAGAAAGAAAAGAACACGCTGAGCTCCCAAACAGTGGCTTCCTAGCTCTGTATCTGCACCGGTGGATTTTCTGGAAGCAGCGCTGACAAAGCCCTACACAAGTACCCTCAGGCAGGAGGGAGTCCGTCATTCATTTATTTGTTTATTTATTCATATATTCCCTGCCTGCCTACAAGAAGGATTTGAGGTAGGTTGCAATAAAAACACACATACCATGAGACAGTTTTTAGAAAATCAGAAGGGAGGTGGGAAGGCTTGAGTGGGGAGGGGGGCTCTGAGCTTGAGTGTTTGACTTCCACAAATCTTCCCTGAGCCCCTTTGCTGAACAAGGTGTCAGTCCCTGTAAGACAAAAAGGAGAAACACACCCGGCTTCTTGCCTAGAAGGACCTGAGCACCGGGGTGAGACTCAAACATGGAAGCTGGCTCTGGGCTTCTCGGGGGCGACGCCCGCGGGCCACGCGGCCTGGCCTCAGCTGGCTCCAGGACGGCAGGCCCGCGGCGCAGGCGGCGCTCTCCTTGTTGTAAATGCCAACCTAAGTCGACGGGGCTGGTGGGACAAAACCTCAGTGTTTTTACCAGTCTCCCAGAGTTGTTCTCCTTGTGACCCTTTCCTGGCTGGAGCTGGATGCAGGAGATGAACACATGACCCCGAGCCCTCCAGGGCTGGCTCCAGAGCATCTGAAGACCTGGATCTGGTGTTTGAGGCTGAAACATAGCAGGGAGCAGGGGCTGGAGGAAGCAGGAGACGGGAACCGGCAGTGGCCTGGTGTGGAAATCAGTCCCCGAGAGATTTGGCTGAGGGGTTAGGGACTGAAGTGGGTGCCAACACCAACGAGCCTCCTCGACAGGCCCACTCAGCCCTCCCTGCCTGTGAGCCAGGCTCCCTCAGGGGCCTCTATAGCTTCGCCGCTGGACAGTCCGGCACTCCCATCCTTGCCCATCCGTGCATTCCGGTCCCATCACCCTTCTCCCAGCCCCCGCCTGGTTTTTTGCAGGTAAGTTTCTGCTGCATCCTTTATCTCAGGGAAGAAGCAGTGACAACATCTCATCATCACATCAGGCTTCTCCTTGTCTGTTTTGTTTTTTTGTTTAAAGGTCACTGTGTGCTCACTTTGGTTTCTGCCCTTGACAGTTACAGGGCTGCTGCGGCGGGGCTGTGTGGCAGGCACTGAGAGGCCCTCCGTGGGTAGGCAGCTGTCGCTGGGACCCACCAAGCTCCCTGCCTCCTGGCGTCCGTGCTCTCTCGAGCCCTCTCCCATGCTGCCCGACTTCGGTGTGTGCGACCCCCGGGGACCACGTTGCAAGGCGCAGAGCCAGGCTGTGGACAGGACAGGTAGAGCTGAGCTTGTGGAGCTACGGACTTGCAGCGTGTGGGTGGGAGGCCTGGGCTTTGGGGCGAAGCAGAGCTGGCTGCATCCGGGTTTCTCCACTTGCCGTGGTGACTCTGAGCAAGTTATCTAACCTCTGTTTCCTCATCTTTAAATAAGCAAAGTAATACCCGCCATGAGGAGTTTGATGAGGATTCGGTGTGACAGTGCGCACCAAACGTCCCGCGCCGAGTCCAGGTCTGGGTGGCAGCGGGATGGCTTTGCTCCCGGCACCATGCTAGATGTGGAGGTGCAGGGCTGCATAGGGCGCCAGCTCTGCCCTCGAGGGGCTCCGGATCCAGCTGCAAGGACAGGTGTGTCTGAAGTTCGAAGCAGACTGTGACAACTGCTGTCATGGAGGTGCAGAGGGCGTGTAACCCAAAGAAGGCACAGAGGAGGCTCCATTGAAACCAGGTGACATTTTTTCAGGCTTTAGAGGGTCAGCAGAGGTTTCATCAGGGGACTAGGTGAGCGCAGGGAGGCAGAGAAAACCTTGAAAAGTCCTGAGGTGTAAACCCCCCTGGTCTCAGTGCCTCCCTGCTGGCGCAGCGGGTTGTCTCAGCACTATGAAGCTATCAGCAGCCACTGCAGCATGAGTTCGATCCCTAGCCAGGGAGCTTCCCATATGGTGCAGCAGACCTCTCCTGTCTCCCCGCTGCTCCCCTCAGCAGTATTTCAGCCGAATCGCCCATTCTGCTCCCCACTCTGTCTCTGGTGAATCCTCTCACCCACCCCCCAACCCCCCCACCCCCGCACCTCTGGGCTACACCCCAGCTCTTATAGTCATCAATAAATAAATCTCAAGAACAAAATAATAAAACCCTGGTATCAAAAGTGGTGGATGCACAGCCCTGAGTGTTCTGGGTCCTGAGGCATCCTTGGGGGGGTGGCGGGGCTGCAGACTGCAGCTGATGAAGTGGGCAGTGAGTGTGCCCCAGCCCCCCACACATGCTGCACAAGAGCAGGGAGCGCGGCTTCACTCATCACCAGTTTCCAGCTCCTGATATGGTAAGCGCTCAATAAATATTTATTAAATAAATAGATATGCTTATATGTGTAAATAGCTTGTCCCAAAAGAGGACATCGAGAAAATATTTTTTCCTGGAAGTAAGTCACTTCCCCGGTACCTGAGTGTTGGCAATGAAACTGATGATGACATGTCACTGTGTTTTGTCAACAGCCTGCTATTCTGTGCCTTCAGTTTCCCGGCTGTGCTTTCTGTCTTCTACTTCTGAGTCTTGTTAGGGGATCCTGATTAAATGGTAAAGCTACTGACATCTCCTTGGAGGTTCCTTTCGCTCTTGACACCAGGTCATCGTCAGGGGTGAGGACGAGGGGGTAGATCTAGCTAATGTTGAAGAGACTTCACATGTTTTCCTTTATTTCCCTTCCATTTTGCTTTTGGGGTCTCCTTGAATGGAGTAGCTTTCAATCTAGAATGCAACAGGAGGGTGTCCTAAGTGGCAGAATTTGCTATGTCATTGAGCAGGGCTGGCTGGTGGTGGGACTATGCAGTGGGGGGGCTTAGACCTGTGGCCCCCAAGCCCACCATTTTGACTCTGCTCCCCTGCCCAGGCCAGTGGTAAAGACTTTCTCCTTTGGGACAATTACCCTCTTTCTCTCAAAGCTCATCCTGGGGTCCATTTCTTCTGAGATCTGTTGGCACCTGTTTTGGGGTACAGTTCAATACATACTTGGTGACTATACCTGGATCAGTGCTAAGTTCTCAGGGCACAAAGATGAATGCAACTCAATTCTCTACTCTTGTGTCTTTTCCAAGGATGAGTCAAAAAGTGACAAACTAAACTATGCAGCACTATTAATGAACAGTCCTTTTTAGGTAATAGATTTGTATGTTACTGGGAAAGTTTGGAAGACAGTGATTTACTTTCAAAACATGCCTTTCGTTAAAAAAAGTTTTAAAAATATTTTTCCTTCCTTCCTTCCTTCTTTCCTTCCTTCCTTCCTTCCTTCCTTCCTTCCTTCCTTCCTTCCTTCCTTCCTTCCTTCCTTCCTTCCTTCCTTCCTTCCTTCCTTCCTTCTTTCTTTTCTTCCTTTGTCTTCTTTTTTTTTTTCACTCTTAAGAGAGAAGAGCAGTACTCTGTCATTTGCCAAAAATTTGGAATGTGAAGAAAAATGTAGCCAGGGGTAAACCACCCAGAGGCAAACCAGTATGGGCGTAGTCTTCCTGTCTTTCTTTTTTTGTGCATTTGAGGTCCAGTGTCAACATCATTTTGCATATCACTTTTGTTACTGAGCACTATAGCCAACCATTTTGCAATGTTATAAAACACACTCAAGAATTATTCTAATGGTGGGAGTTTGTCAGCAAGTAGGAGTGCTGAATTCATTGGCACGGAGACTCTGGCTGTCTCTCTGATAACACTCCCCTTTCCACCAGCTTCTACGACAAGCCCTGCCTCCCTGTGAGTGACTCGGTATCCTGTTTGTGACTTAGGCGGTCTGCTCAGCCCTTCTCTGGGAAACAGCATCCTGTGCTGAAGGTGTATTTGCGGTCCTCAGCCTCTCCACTCTGCCCTTCCCCCACCCCAATTTCCCTCGTCTCCAGCAAGCGATAATATCTTTCATCTGAGCCTCTCTCCCTGCCTCCAGTGACTGCCTCCCCTGATGAATTCTCTCTGGGTGACTTTGGTATTTGCATATTTCCTCGCTTGGATATTCTGAGATGTTGGAACCAGAGAGCAGGTTGACGCGATCAGGTACTTAGCTGAATGAGGCTTTCTCAGGAACTGCACAAATATTTGGAGTCGGGTGTGTGCCAATAGGCAATTAATTGAAATGTGGACGCAGCAAGCTTCTGGAAGAAGGAAACTGAAGTTGAGAAATTAGCTGTGGGAAGTGATCCCCCGCAAGACATAAAACAGTAATTTGGGAATTTCCTTTACCTCAGACTGAAATGGATTTGGTACAGAAAGAGGGAAAAAAAAAAAAAAAACAACAGCAAAGAACGAGCGTGGGCTCAAGGTTGGTTCCTATATTACTAGCTCAGAAGGTGTGCACAGAGAACGCTGGTCTGACCCTCTTTGGAGCTGGGGGACAGCCCAAGGTCAGTGACAGGTGGGGGGAATTCAGGACCAGGAGCAAGATGTCCTCACTCTTCCAGGGCTCTTTCCGTTTTATAAACTGACCTTCTACCTCTAGACCTGGATTATCATTTCAGGAGCTAAAGGGCCAGGGCCGTTGAGGGAAGCATTTCCCTGTCACCAGTGACTTTGTGAATACATTTAGTCGAACCCATAATAAAGTCAAGGTGCGCACTGTCTGTGCCCTCGTCAGGGGCGGCGCCACCTGGCTGCCGCGTGCAGGCCTCCTGCTCCTTCTCTGTGTCTGGCTGCCTGGTAGGCTCTGTGGATGGGGTTCCCACTGTGTGATGGGCCTTGACCCCAGGTGAGGGCCTCGCTTTCTGATTACCCTCTAAGTGTGAAGCCTCCACGCCCAACTACATTTCTCCACCCCGGGAGAATGGACCCATCTCCTTAAGGCTTTTGTAAATGATGTTAAGGAAAGGGGCTCCGACCATGACATCGCTTTAGGGTTCAGACCGTTCAAAGGTGATGTGAGAATCACCTTTTGGTTGCTCAGGTGTGTGGGGTCAGGGGTCATTTTTAGGTTTCCCCTAGAACCTGGTTTGGGGGCCCCCAGCCATCTAAGTCCTAGTGCCCCAGGGGATTTTGATGTGCTGTAAAATTTGAAAACCTTTGCCCTAGAAAATTATGATTTGGAAATCTGGGCTGCTGACTTCCAGCACCAGGGAAGTAATCTATTTCTAATAATAGTGGATCTTTCAGAATAAGCCCTCTTCGTTTCAGAATGCCCGGTGAGCTGTTTCTATACACTGCTGAGTATTTAACATGAAAAAAATTTCCAGTCCTCCAAGTTTTAACTGACCAGCCGTTGGACACAATTATGATAGCCCACCATATTTCAATGTGCTTCAGTAAGTACAATATTGTCATACTTTAAGTTTCAGGGAATGACTGAATAAGTTCAATGATTCCTTCATCTGTTATTTTTAGAATATCACTTCCTTACCTCATGTGAAAGTTTATTCAAAATTCAAATGGGAACATTTTATTACCCCAAAATGTTTTCCTGTATACTTGAACATGTTACTAAGGAAACCAGTTGCAACATTGCCGTGATGTTGTTGCTGTAACAAATTAACGATTCAGCAGTGTATATGGCAAACTACAATGTTTTTTTCTCTCTCTCTCTAGAAAATTTCACACTTACAGAATTTATACATTTATAACACAGGACATTGGAAGCAATGGAAGTAAAGCTGTAAGAAGAAATAGCATCCCAGAGTGACAGAGGATATTTCCCTGGGATGTGTTTTGGGCTATTTGAACATAGGCAGAAGGAGGTGATTTTTCATCCTGCATTAGGGGCCCCCACCCCATGCGAGGAGACTGAGTTAGAGAGAGCAGCCATTTCGCAAAGACACTTTGGTGTGGAGGTTTGGGGGGGCTCTACTGGCAAGTTAGCAAGGGATGAAACTGGGAAACTGGGGGTGTGGTGCAAAATGTGTGCTAATCACACGTTTTAGGAACCTACCGACATCAAAGCAATAGCTCGCACGAGCGACTGTGATGGCACCAGGAGATGGGGGTTCGGCACAGTGGGAGGCCCCTGCTTTTCCTTTCTTGATGGGAGGAGGAGAGGTTATTAATGATGGGATGGATTAGAACAGATGGGTACTTTTGACACATTTCCCCATGTTGTTAGTTTCCGATTTCCCATCTTCCCACCACCTAGTCATGTGCCTTTCTCTCGGTTGGGAGTGAAAGCATGTGACTTTTTAAAGGGAAGCCTCAGGAAGGGAGAGCTGAAGTGGAGACTGTGCCCTCTCGCTGAGGAAAGTGTTCTGGAAGGCTTTCCTGGAGGGATGGGACGGAGCCGCCAGGCACTGGGCTTTGGACACGGTGTTCAAAGGCATGCCGGTGACTTTCCCTCGCGCTCCACCCCAGCCTCGCTGCATCCCAGCAGCCACCACCCCCTTCCTGATTACCCCTACCTTCTGCAGCCCAGCAATTTGCATTGTAAATGGTGTTTGTTAGGCCCCTGAAATAATATTAATCATTGTAAAACAATTATGTTGCATAATTTGTACATAAAAAAGAACAAATGAACCTTTTGCTTGAATTAATATTTCCTGGTATGTATCTTCTCAGCCCCACAAATAATGAGACCCTTGTCTGCCCTTCTAGGTGAGAAGGGCTCCCGAAGAGAGGGCTCCCGAAGAGAAAGCTCTCTACCTTCACGGGGCTTCTTCACGGGCACAATTGCCCCGAGCCATGTAGCCTATGCATGTGCAGGTGCAACAAGCAGGAACCCTGGGGAAACAGACATCTCAGCACCGATCGCTGACCCTTCTTGCAAGGAGAGGGACAAAAGGCTGAGCTCTGCAGAGACAGGGAAAGCAAGGAGCAGTGCAGTGGAGCAGCGGGCTCTCTGCCTGGTCTGTTTGACTGTCCTTGTATTCACTTGGGGGTAAACAGCCACGAATGAACAGGCTCGGAGACAATGCTCAATGGCCAGTGCAGGAGAATGAGCCCCGGTTGAGGGGTCAGAAGACCTGGCTTCTAACCTGGCCCTTTTGTGTGGTTCCCATGGGCGCCAGCCTCTTAACTTACGAGTGAAGTTAGGATAGTCACATACATCTCATAGGGTGTTGTGCGAACCAGAAGAAATAGGAGGTGAAAGTACGTTAGAGACAGGAAGGTGTGCAGGTGAGAAGGTGCACATGGTAAGGATGTGGTTAACACCTGCTGCAGGGATGCGTGCTGTGTCCAGGGACAGTTCACCCTCTCCTGCCCTGACTTCTGTCTTTCCTCTCCGACTCTGAAACAGGACAGAGGGCAAGCCCATGGTCACTGTCAGAGTGGCACGGCCAATTATGATTAATGGCTTCTCGCTGAAGCCCTGCCTTTAACCAATGCCCAAGTATCTTTGCAGATGGGAAGAATAGGCAGTCTATAATTGAAGTTATGCAGCAGAATACAAGGATGGTTGAATCAGAGAGGGGATAGAGAGAGAGAGAGAGAGAGAGAGAGAGAGAGAGAGAGAGAGAGAGAGAGAGAGAGGAGCGCTGCAAGACCAAGAGTTTGCTTTTATTCCATGACTGTCTTCTCTAGTGGGATTTGGGATTTTCTCAGTGGGGAAAGTGGGAGTGACTGTCTTCTTAGGAAGTAAATGTTGATTGAGCTGATGGATTGTTCAGTAACCTCCTTTCCTCCCTCCTGTTTCCTTTGGGTCATTAGAATAGCCATGTGTGTGGTGCATGTGTGAGCACAGAGTCCCCCTACTCTAGCCTGGTGAGATTGGCATAGACTACCCACTGGGGCTCTCTAGGAACTGTGCCCAAACAGCTGCCCACAGCAGCCTCAGTCACCTCTGCTTCCCCTGTCCATAGCCACCTGTGGAGCTCGCATCCGGCACCGACAGCAATCTGTATATAAACCAGCCACCTCTGGGAAGGTTTTCTGGGCTCCCCAACTGCATGTGCTCTTGTCTTCTTCAAACTCTCACAGGATCCAGTGCCCCGGGGTTGTCTCCTTTCTATACTATTTTTTTTTTTATAGCTGAGTCATTGTTTATCCATAGAGAACTGCACAAAACCTTGCCTAGAAGTAGGCATGGGTCTGAGAGCTAAGACTCTGATTTTAATGACTGTCAGGAGTTGATTTCTGTGACTATGTTCATATCTCATGCTGGTCCTTGTAAACGGGAACTTAATTTGGGAAAAGGGTCTTTGAGAGGGAATCAAGTTAAAGTGAGATCACATGGAGGAGGGCAGGTCCTCATCCAATAGCACTGGTGTCCTGTAATTAGAGAAGAAGGACCAGAGGAAAGAGAACATGAAGACACAAAGGGAACTCAGCCATTGGAAGTGGGGGCAGAAATGCAGTCATTCTGCCACAAGCCCAGAGAGATGGGACTGCCGGAGCTGGGAGAGGCCAGCGGGTCCTCCTGGGGTGGCTTTCTTGGGAGGACGGTCCTGCCAGCACCTTGATCTCAGACTTCCAGCCTCCAGAACTGTGAGACAATAAATATCTAGTTTTTTTTTCTTTTACAAGTCTTTTTTTTAAGGTTTATTTATTTATGCATACAAGAGCTGGGGTGCAGGCCAGAGGTGTGGGGTGGTAAGAGGATTCACCAGAGACAGAGCAGGGAGCAGAACAGGCAGACTGACTGAAACACTGCTGAGGGGAGCAGCGGGCGAGGCAGGAGAGGTCTGCTGCGCCATGTGGGAAGTTCCCTGGCCGGGGATTGAACTGGTGCGGCAGTGGCTGCCGATAGCTTCAGAGTGCTGAGACTTAACCCCTGTGCCATCAGGGAGGCCCTCTTTCACAAGTCTTATTGAGAAACAATTGACACACATCACTGTGTACCTTTAAGGCAGCATGGTGGTCCGAGTGACATATATTGAGAAGTGATGACCACACCAGATTTAGGTAACATCCTGCATCCGTGTCCTGTGTCTATTTCTCACCTAGATACAATGAAAAGAAAAGAAAGGAGGAAGAAAGGAGCCAAGCTCTCCCCGCAACGAGGACTTGTGGATTTACTCTCTCGCCAGGGTGGCCCTGTGCCCCGCAGTAGGGCAGCAGCATCACGGTGCCGTCTGCGGCGCCCTCCAGTTCCCTCTGCCTCCGGCCACCACAAATCTGAGCTCTTTTTCTATGACTTTGGGCTTTTTGTTTTTCTTGTTAATTTTGCCTTGGCTTCAGTTTTTCTGATTCCAGATAAGTGAGATCTTACAGTGTTTGTCTTTCTCTGACTGACATCTCATTTAACATAATGCCTTCCAGTTCCTTCCATGTTATCATAAATGGTGGGATTTTTTTTTAAATGACAATAATAGCTATTGTTTGACGGCCCCCAGTTTATGGGGGTTTGCTAGGAAACTCACATGCTGTCTTGGCGTCCCCCTCTTCACTCCTCTTTGGCCTGGCACTGCTCCGACTCCCTGACAGCGTGATACCCTGATAACTAGGCCTGGCCCCTGCAGGTGGGTCTTTCCTGATTCACCTGTGCTTGCCGCCACCACCTTTGCTTTTTGGCCTTCCCAAGAGAGTTGGCCAATTTGCTCCACCATCATTTGCTCCTCCATTAGTGTAGCCTTGCTTGTGTCATAGATTTGGATTTTAACCTGGGCCATCTGCCTTGAAGCATTCACCCCCAGGAGTGACTCCAAATATGGGGCTCTCAGAGCATCCGGACTGAATGGCAGGACTGGATGGGCCCCTGCTGTAGCAGTGGAAAGACTGAGTTCAGAGGGCATTTATGGACTACCTGCTCTGTGCCAGGCACTGGGTTGGTGTGGGTATACAGTGGCAATTAAAGAAAAAAAGAGAAACAAAACCTGCCCCCTGGATCTCATAGTCCAGGGGCTACTAGTTATGAATGAAAGATTCACTTAGCTATTTACAAAATTATAACCAGTTAGAGTAAATGAGTTAAAAAATCAGTCTTTTTATATCCTCCTGCCACTTTTGTGGGTGCCCACAGACAAGAGGCATAAGCACAGGGCACATGCACCTGTAATTACGGACACTCGGGCCCAAAGGGCACCGCGTGTAAATTATGCTGAGCAATCTCCTGACCCCCGAGGCCCACACCCTACGTGGAGAGGCTGATGGTGTGGGTGTGGGGGAGGCCTGGGCACTGGCCTTTTCCATGCCACTCCAAAGTGATCACACTCCTCTGCAGTTCAGGTCTCCACTTCATAGATGAGGGAACAGGTTCAGAGAGGTTAGCAGTGGATCCTCAGCACGCACAGCTGCAAATCTTTGAGTCCACAACTCTGCCCCTTTCACTGTTTGTCCTTCCTGGATTAGTTCTGATGTTGCACACCTGTGCCCAGAGGCGAAGGCTAAAGACAGGGGCGGCGGCTTGGCGGAAGGACCACTCAGCCACAAGACTACAGGAGGAGATGAAAACCCCGGAAGGACACGGGGAGAGCAGGCAGATTTAGCCCCCGCCTGTCTCCTTGCATGCAGACCTCCCCGCCTGTGCGCTGTGTACCCGGCTCCCTGCTCCAACATTAAAGGCCTATAAAATCTACTGAGGGCTCCAGGACTCTCTTTATCCGTCTGCCCGAATCGACAGTGAACCTTCCCAGTGCGTGCTTGCTCTACAAACAGTGATAAAAATTTATGAGGAAGAATACATGGAACCATGTAATCAGGATGGAAACCAAGACACTGGGAAGTTTCATGGGCAAGAGAACTCACTCTGGGATGGGACCCGAGACATCTCCGCGGTCATGCCTCTGCGTTCGTGTGTGGGAACCGCGGCCCATCGTGTGTAGGGCTCTCCGTGGGCAAAGGAAAGAACTGCTTTCGTTTCTTTATCATGATCAAGTTGTGGAAATCCCAAAGGACCATTCTCTTCTTTAAAATGCACTTATTTCTTTATTCAACGGTTTATTCACATATTTACCATGTGTCTTATTCATGGAATGGAATGACCTCGTAGTCAAGAGCTATAGACATGCTTGCACATGCCTTCTCTTAAAGAACATGCAGAAGATAAAAGTACAAACATGCAGCTGTAATCTGGTGTGGTTGTGATATAAAACAGGTAAGTTCGACCTGCCGGCCTCTGCAGGAATGGAATCCCATAGAGAAAGGGAAAGTCAGGTGGGGTCTCAAAGAATGAGGCTGACTGACTTGTGGAAAGTGTCATGGGTTGCTGGGGAAGGAGGGATCAGCCTGGCAAAGGCTTGGGGATGTGAAGGTTTGGGGTGCATTTGCTAACAGCAGGTGAGCTCCATGTGCCCAGATGTCAAGGGTAAGGTTTGCAAATATTGAGAGGCCAGGCTAAAAACCAGGTTCCAGTTGTTCTGTTTGTCCCTTTCCTGGGGGTTGTTGGGAAAAGATGCCGACATTTCCCACCGTCAAATTCTAGCCAGATTTCAAGGTTATGGAACTATTGTTGGATACATGCTGGTCTTTCCTTAAACAAGCTGAGCTTAAGGCATCTCAGGAGGGGACCTACACCTGTTCTTCCCACGTCCTAAGATTACAGTGAAAAAAACCTGGACTGTTAAGTAAGACGGAACTGGATTTGGAGCTGTTTGGTTATGGCAAGTGACTACCCTTTCTAAGCCTCAGTTTTCTCATCTGTATGATGGGGATAAGAATTCCTTCTTCTCAGGCATGTTGTAGGTACTCAAATAATATTTTTCTTGAGATTCTGTAACAAGTGAGGCCAGCTGCTTCTCCAAAGGAAGGAGCTAAAGATGCTGCCAGGTGCAGCTGATGAACACCAATTTCCCTTTCTTTTTAGTTTAAGTGTCTTTAGAACCAGCCAATTCAGGGTCTTCCCAGTGAGACCCCTGAGACCCCTTTACAGTGAACTTGGTTGAGTCTTTTA